>JANHGB010033938.1:0-12353 GCA_026283785.1 Coracopsis vasa
CAGTGTTCAAGGCCAGGTTGGACAGAGCCGTGGGTGACATGGTCTAGTGTGAGGTTTCCCTGCCTGTAGCAGAAGGGTTGGAACTAGATGACCTTCAGGTCCTTTCCAACCCAAACCATTCTATGATTCGATGATTTTATGACCTTTCATGTGGTACTTCATCTTCCAACAAACTTATGGGCTCTCTACCCACAGCTTCTGCCTCTCACAGATCTTTCTCAAACTAAAAATCTATTTTAATCTTTAATCCCTCAGAGACAGCAATATAACCATGGCCAGTAAGGTTAATTGCTTTTAACAGGTACCATGACTTCAAAGAAATATTCCCCTCACCCCACCAGCAAATCCCTATGAAACAAAGTCTATACATGCATGGAACAAAGGCAAAGCCTCCCTGTTTTCCATGTTCTGTGCAACGTGTACCCTTGATCACAATGTTGCTGTGAGCAACGGAAAAAAAAAAAAAGTAAAAAGATCTTAAGAAGAAATATTTATTGCAAATGAAAGGAAGTAGCCTCAGGACTTCAAAGATCATTTTTCAACAGAATGGATGATAGAAGCTCTACTTGCCAAGGCATGGGATGGAAAGTCATTTCTTCCTGAGCCCTTCAAACACACAGAGAAAAAGAAAAGGAATATAAGAGAAAAGAACATGATAAAAGGGACCAAAAATGCAGTAAGAGGCTTAATCAAGCAGAAAAAACATTGAGTATTTTCATCAGAAATTAGCATATTTATTTCAGGAAAAAAGGAGCTTTCACACTGACAAAGAACAAAGCCAACTCCATGTACCCAACAAGACAATACACTGTGGGTTATCTCAGAATCTACTTGACTGAAATTACCAAAGTTGAGATAAAATTCCAAAATGGCACTTTGAATCAGGAAGTGTGCAACATATGGTGATTCCAGAGATTACAGATGTCCTCCAGGGTACATTTTGAACATCATGAAAGATACTCACGAGTTCGGCTTGAACTGGCAATAAAAAGCTGTTGGTGTTGAATGTCGGCTATGTTGAAAAAAACTATAAGTATTTAAAACATTAAACTAGCATTTTAATTGTGGCCAGGATGTTCATATATAGAGGCTCAAACTCAAGAGCATTATAACTGTTTGTTACTACCTTTTACGTTTCCTTCTTCCCAGCATGACTTCTTCAAAATTTCCGTGTGCTTGTGTCTGAACTCCTGGCTGCTTCCTAAGGAGCCTTCATTTTGGATCGTCTTTGATTTTCACACAGTTTCTGTGTTTCAAACGGTTTTCTTTTTCTTAACTTCTCATTAAAAATTACTATCTGAAAAAAATTGCAATTTTTACATATTGGATAAATATTTTGTGAAGGAAGGGATTAAAATAGAAAGTTGCTGAGACCACAATAAAATATTTTACTGAAAAATACAGATATGCATTAATTAAATAACTAGGGAATCCACATGAATAACTTTACAGAAGAAATTTTTGTTCCAAACAGTAGCAGGAAATAGGCATGAAAATCTTGCCTCTGTTAGAAATTCTCTGCATTGTCTCCATTTTCTCTATGGAAAAAAAGACTATATGTAAAAGTCTAATAGCAAAGCCCAGAAAGGTTTATAATCTAATTTTATGAAGCTGTTAAAAGGAGTGTGTAATTTTGTACCTCGGACTTATTAACGTCATCATGGAAGGCAAACATATTCCTTCCTCTAGAAAGAAAACGATGATGATAATGTCCATGGAAAAGAGTCACCAAAGTACTGCATATGAGTCTGTTAATGAACATTACAGATTTTAGTAAAAGCAATTGTAGTTTGGCTAGATGGATAATTAAAAGTAGTATGACCACAGATCAATGAGAGGTTATTTTTCCTGAAATCTAGAAATAATGTGGGAGTAAGGTAGGGACTGTTTTCATACTATTTTATTAATGTGTGCACACACACACATTTTCACATACTTAAAAGCTCTAGGCATAATTTATTACATCCTTTGCACATAAAGAAATCTGCCTTTCTAAAAAGAAAGTGAATTTCTACGGATGCCATTTTGGGAGCAAAATTGGCTTCGATGTTACCTTCAGGATGCAAATGTTTGTTTTCCATAAAAACCCTTGAGTTTCCATACTCATTAAAGAGATTTCCTCAGATTAGCATATAAAACAAGCTGATGACTGCCTCAGCCGTGAAAACCCTGACCATTTTCATTAGTCTCAGATACAAAGGAAAACAGAATAATCAAGAAATGAGCATAAATAAGAGGTCATGCAAATAGCAGTGATGTTTTTGTACTATATCCTTCTTGGAAGCACTATTTCTAAATATGTAGATAATGTTCCATCTCCAGATATAAAAACAGTCAGAAAAAAAAAATTGCCAAGAAGTGTTAGTAATTCTGAGAAGTTAAGCAGGGCTTATATGCTTATGCAATTTAAGTGGTTTAAAAGGTGTCAACTCTACTGGAGAAGCAGTGGAGATGAAGACTTCATTTTCCATAAACAGTGGTTATACAAAAAGATTGAAATACTCTCAACTGAAGATGATCAAAATAATTAAGTTTGTGTAGGCTGTCTTTGTCATTTCCAAGATCTACAAAATCTAATATTTCAGATATTGTCTTGGAACTTCTCTCCACACTGTTATCCTGGATTTGTTCTAAATGGCCCTCCGATTCAGTTTTCTAACGAAACATTGGGTTAATCCTCTGTCTGTTCTTTCCCTTTTTATGACCTGTTCAGAGGCTAAGGTGTAAGGCTTCATTTTGCACAAACTGGCAAACAATCCACTGGATATCAATTATTTGGATAGCCATAGTGACACCTACCTATCACAGTTCTTGTATATTACACAATTTAGAGGGATTTTGATTATTTTTTAATTGTTTGAATGCAATATTAGCAACATAGGATTAACAGAGTGGAATACAAGTATACAGATTTAAGTAAAAATCAAAAAGATTTCTTTTCAGAGATGAAAAATTAGACAGAAATTATAATTATTCAATTTATGGACAACCTTCTATTGCCATATTGCATTTTTGCTTAGAACTTAACCATACAGGTGTTACATCTCCAAAATCAGAAGCTTTCTTTTCCCCACTAGGAAAAAGTAAGGAATAATAGGTAAAACACAAGACCATCATTTATATATTATTTCTTAACATAAAAAAAAGATACTTCAATCGCATTATGGGCTGGAGAGGGAGAGAACTTAAGGGGCTGAATGTACAGATACTGTAGACTGAGCTTGATGCAAATTTTGAAGCTATTTCTTCAAGCATACAAGAAACATCTTTTATGAATGTGGAAGGAAAAACAAACATGCAGAAGTGTATTTACCACTGTAAGTAGCAGTCTAACCTGAGCAAGATAGGCAGTGTCTAAACCTAATAGTGACTGCTTGTCTGTGCACAAATAGAGTCTTCAGGTACAAAAACTGTGAGTGTAGAAAAAGTTGTGAAGGGAGTTCAGGGGTAAAACTGTGGTTTAATTGCAGCCATCCACAACAACATGAACAAGAGAAGTATTAAGGCAGCTGAGATGGTATAGTGTCTTGAGGAATTACTCTCAACAATATAGTGCATATACCCATTAAGTAAAGAAGGACAGCAGAAAGATGGAAATTGACAGGTTTGGATTTGAAGAAAACAGCATCACTCATGGTCTCTGACTATCTGAAGAGAAACTGGTCACTTATTTCAAGGTACTTCAAAATTTAAGTATCGAATCTTCAAGATCCCAAGATATTTCTAGGCTGGTTGACATGGACAATTATGACAGGAATCACTAATAATTTTTTGAGTTATTTTTACATTTTTTTTTTTAGTTTATTTACTAAAATCTCCAGAATTACCAATCAGCTGCAACTGCTCAGAACTTGAAACCTTTTCAGGTATTCATCTACTTGTCCCTCCCATTACAAGAAAATCAGGCCAAAGACAAAGTATTTCCTATGATCAAGTCACAGGCAATGAGAAGAACTCTGTATTGTGCAATGTTTGTTACATCAGCCTAACATTTTCTCAGCACTGCTGTAAAGGGATCTCATCAATGAATTCAGGACCTATTTTTTGTTTCTCTTGCATCCGCTAGATGCCTTAAAGGTTACTAAGGGATGAATCTAAGTCATGTTCAGGGAAAGCAGAAAATACAGTGCTCCCACACTGAGGGCTGAGAATGTCTTTCCAGTACATGTTCATTATCATATTCATGTCAATTTTGTTTTAATTACCCTTCAGTGGAAAAAGAGACAATTAGAAAGACAGACATTGTAACATACTCAAACTGCACTCTGTCACATTGTTTTCCAAAGCTCAGAAGAAAGAGGACTTTTTCTTAGACTGATTTTGGTTTAATAGTATTATTTGTCTCTATTCATTTGCACAAGGTGAGTAAAGTAAGTAGGTAGATAAAGCATTCCCACCATAAGGAACTGGAAATTACTGGTTTGGACACCATATCTATCGCACTCACTGTTCATTTCCCAGCCACTCTGGGTATGTTAAAGCATGATCTAAGTCACTTCTTTTCACCTACACCATGACTGAAAAGTTCACACCAATACCTAGAAGTTCATATTTTAACACTGGGATAACCCCTCACACAAACAAGAGAAGTTGGGTCTTGGTTTCAGAACTGATCTGTGACCCAAGGTTACTTGTACCTTGCTTGTATCTCTGTTCAGAAATATAACATTTTAATTTTTTTTCCTCCAGACCCTTCAAAAGTCCTGCTAAAGTTAAGGAGAAGGTAATATTTCTGCGCAGTGCTCTGTGTCCAAGATATATTTGGAATTATGTCTTCCTACACGGCAGTGACAGTAATGAGGATCCTAACACCAGCTAGCCTGGACTATGCTCAATACTGAGGTTTGCTAAGTCAGTTATGCCACATAGAGGCAGCCTTTCTCCCAGTTTCAGAAGAAGGTACCGAGGTACAGAAGATGTGCATAGGTTTTGTGTGAGTAAAGGATGTTTCCTCTCCTATGAAATGCAGCTTACACAAGCCTTCCCTTATTCAGAAACTCAGCTATAGCAGCTGCAAGTTCCTAGCATAATTTTTCTGGAAGACTAGAAAGACACAGAGCACTACAATACTGTGTTGCATATGTGGTTTAGACTTAGCTTCTTGTCCCCATGTTGTTGCAGAAAACAAATGGCAGAAGAGATCATAGGACAAGAGAAAAATTATAAAGCAATTGGAGATTTGCTCCATCTAAGTCAAGTCTATAGTTCATATCGAACACAAGGTTCTTAGTGTTTCTGTGCCTATACAACACAGCGATTGTACTACACTAAAAGAGAGTACTGATTGCATAGCTTTCCCAAGGATAAGTTAATAATGATAATAAATACAGGCAGTTTTACCTGAATCTCTTTCACCTTCTCTTTTTCAATTAAATGAATAAACAAAACCAAACACCTAATTCCCTCAAATTTTTCGATATCCACTTCCTTTAAAAATAGTAAGTCATATATTTGAAAACTTTTGTTTGTTCCAATACTTCTGTTTACACTGGCTGCTGTTTTACTCCAACATAGGAAATGTAAGATAACATCCAGACTGTCAGCATACTTTTCATGCTGTCAGACCAGATCAGAGGAGCTTGCATCACACAAATCTGGTATTACACTACACACATTTCATCTGCTACTGCAATCATCTAAAGAATTAGAAAGATAATTCTTCTGCTCATGCACAACTCCCCAGCAGGCACAAAGCTCAGCTTTGCCCTTCAGGGTTTGGGGAAATTGATGCAGAATCATTCTATTGCAGCCTCAAAGCAGCAGCAGAACAGCCCTTGGGCCAGATATTTGCATTAAAGATGATGCTGAACTTTGCCACCCTCGCAAAGCAAACAGCAGCTCTATGCTTCAGCTAACATGATGCTTTTCACGGTAGCCTGAGTAATATTATGCATCTGTCTCCAGATGAATCCCTTCTGAGGTGTGCCATATGCTCAGTCATCTCCAGAGTGTTTAAGACTATGGGCAAAACACATAGAGACTCCTTTGCACGAACTCCCTTACACAGCAATAAGGCAAGACCCAAGAGCAATCTACTTTACTGACGTGAAGAGAAACAATGTGTCAGCTATTCACACATACAGTAGCACACACTATTACAGGTTCTTACGTTACTTATGACAGTGAAATACAGCTGAAAATTGCCAACAGGAAATTAAACAGACTGGAACTTGTGGAGAACACTTTCACTGTAATTAAGACTTGCCTTAAAATATCTGTCATGAAATATATCAGTATTTTGACTCAAACCACAAATTTCACCATCTTTGTGATATCTGGATAGTAAATAAAACCCAGATAACTGAGGGACATGTCTCAAAAATGGTGTGTCTGGGTGTTGTGTTTTTTTTGGTCCCCAAAGCTGCTTTTAAATGTTATGTGGAACACAGAAGAGAAAATCTACATTTGCTTCTGCTTTGGAAACAGAAGCTTTAAGGTCATTGCAAGTTTACTGGAAATGTAGTGGTGAGCAAAACACCTTTGTTTATACACACACACACACACACAGAATTTACACACATACATATATGCAGAGGAAATCACTCCCATTTGGCTTCCCTACAGGCTAAACATGGAAAAATGTAAAGCCTTTCTGTTTAGCTGGAATGAAAAATACCTCTGAACAAGTTGCTAAATGTGAACAAAACCAAGGGCTCATTCAAGCCCTACACCTAGTGATTACCATATTGCCAGATTTGTCTCATTGATAGGCATCCTCCCTGAAGCTCAGGTTCTCTCTTTCTCTAATGTCCTCCTTGTCCTTGTCCATGTACTATCAGCTCAACATGATTTATTTGCAGAATTATCAAGAATCCTTAAAACACTTCTCATGATCTTTTTCAAAGAAGACAAAATCCAAGGCTAACAAAAAACCCTCTTAATGAGTAGGATTTTACTTCTGAATGAAATCTAGTAAGAAGACTAGCCTCCTTCAGGCTCTTCTACTTTCAAGGGTAACACACTCACTTGTATTCAACAAAATCAGTGTCCCAGGCTGCATTCAACACAGTAGTATAACCACAGGCAAATAGAATTATCTGTACTAATCTTAACAGATGCCACAATGATTTGTGGAATCTGTTGCAACATTTATGGAAGAAAAGGATGAACTGACAAATAGACAATGAATGTTAATAATACAATGAAAATTCAACTAGTCTTTGCAGTGCAAATCTCTTAACTGGAGTGAAAACCTTTGAAAATATTGATGGAAATATTCACAGATAGATTTGCATCAGGAAATTCAATATATTCTAAGACTGATGGCCTGAAATCTATGGCTGTAATTACTGTCTGGTCCCCAAACAGCCCCTTTACCAGGAAAAAAGTCCTAAATGCTCATTTTTTTGCTGAAAAGCATTTTTTGTTTGTTTTGGGAACAGTTACAAATGTAAATGTTATCCTATTCATTTCCTCTTATCTTCCTTCTTCTAATAAAGTATTGCTTACTAAGTCAAATTAAGTCAGTTTTTTAAACTGATAATTTAAATTAAATTGACGTACAATTTGAATAATTACAAGCACTGGAAAGCATAAAATACATCACACTTACCTGCTTACCAGTGACTTATCAAGTGTCCCATAGCATAGAAGCCATGAAAGTGCGTACTCTTTGCATGCAGCCACAAAACATGAAGACTTTTAAGCTGCACATATCTCCACCCAATTTCTAATCGCAGTTCAGTAGTTTACAACATTTTTCTCTGTCAATCAAACTGTAAAAATCAGAATGCTTTAAATTTTCTAAAGCAGACTTCGCTTTTTATTTTAACTTGAAAGTGAAGTGGTAAATAAAGTTAGATCACATTTTTGGTTGTTCAGAAATATGCTTTACTTGCAGATAACAGTGTACCAGATGAAGATTAACAGGACCACGGATAGGGCTTGACTGAAATTGGCTGCAATCACCAAGTTGCAAAGACTCACTGTCTACTTGAATGTGACTTTCTTAGAAAATGAATTAGAGTCACCATATCCTGTGGCTATTGGTTCAGCGTAATTTGCCTGATTTTAATGGAAATAAAAGAAATTTGAGCAAAAATAATACTAAAATATAGCCTCATAATTTTTATCAACAATACAAGTGATGATAAAGGTGAAAAAGACAATTTAAGCCATCTAAGCAAGTCTCGTAGAAACAAATTAACTAGTAAAGACATATCTAATCAATACCTGCTTTCTTAAGAAGACAAGCCACAGCACAATGTTGTTTTTTCAGGCTGTTAAAAGCTGTGAAATTTCTGGTGAAAATGCTTTTACACTGGGTATGCCAAGGATGTCTACCTCTGTTTTCCGGGCTGTTTCCAGACCGTAAAAGGCACACCTCATATTCATTAACCACATGGTAGATGAGAACTTCATAAAAGTGCTTGAAGAGTTGAACCTTTCTGAGCAAGCTTTCTCCCACTTCTCGATATAAAGGTGAAGGTTAGATGCTTGGACTATTTGAAGTATCATCACCTACAAGTGGCACTCAGCGCTTGTGGCTTCCAAAGGGTAAGCCACATGTTAAAAGAACTGAAATTTCTGTTTTTTTCATAAAGGATGGCAGTGGATTTTTGCTGTCAGATGCCACAATAGGCATGAGGGCTACAATCAGGCTTAAAAAGTGTAAAAAGTGGCAGCTGTGTAATTTACTTAATATACTTAGAAGTAACTCATGACCTCCAAGCAAGGCTCACTTACCTGTGATACTCAGAGAGCAAGAAATCAGCTCAGTTCTTCTGAAATACTCACTCTGAAAGCAGAGGAGTAGAGATACTTCTAGGTGCTTTCATCTTCAGTGAAAGCTTTAAGCATTTTGGTTTGGTTTTTGTGTTGGTTTTTTTTTCCTCTGGACTGCTGACAGGGATTCAGTTCAGAAGAATAGATTAGTCCAGATCTTCAAAGACAACACGAGAAGTTCAGTGAAAAATTCATTATCTATTCTGCTGATTATAGCAGAAATCAACCACACATTCACTTTCTGAAGAGCTAGAGCTTTTATAATCATGGTACTGCACTTTACTGCTTTGTTTCTAATTTGACTGCCTGTATTTCTCTTGACATGCTTGCTGTCTAGCCTATGTCTACTTTAACAAGTTCTGCAGACCACTAAGGAGCATCTTTGCAGAGCAAAATAATTGGTGTTGAAGAGCCAGTGTCCACATTATGCACTTTTCAGGAGGTTCTATTTTGAGCCATCCTATCCCATTGTCCACTGGAGTTTTTGATACACTTCAGAATTGATTCTTCCAGTTAATTTGAACCCAAAAGGAATTCAGCTGATTTACTCAGACATTGTTCCAGTTTGTCTTGTCTTCATGTGAAATATAAGGCTAAAACTCCTTTAGTCCACCATATAGAATCGCTTTTTCTCAAATACTTCAGACAGCACCATCCTTCCATGTCAAACATGGCTATTTTTCACTTCCAATCTGTTTTAATTTTGTTGTGCTTTTTGCATAACATTCCTAACACCTCCATCTTTTTAGCTCTTACAGAGCAAAAGATGTAATCCACCTTCCTTCTTATATCTCAGGAATCCCCAAGCCTTCTCCCTGGCTAAGCCAAACCTTGCTTTGCTCACAGGGATTAGAAATGTTGCTGCCTTTTTTGGTTGGCCTATTACATTATCCAGACTGACATCATCTTCTCATCTTTTTGCAGGATCCTTCTTATTCTATCAAATATCAGTTATTTGTTTCTATGGTAAAGCAAGCAAAAGTAGTTTAAGTGGAAAGGTTTGTATAGAGATTGGCAGGAATAAGATTTTTTTTTTTTGCTGTTTTTTGTTTGTTTGTTTGTTTGGATTTTTAGTTTTGTTTGTTTTTTTGTTTTATTTTTAATGAAAAATCTGAACTAATGCCTCAGAGGCATCTAAACAAAAGCAAGGGACTTGAGCTGTATCTCAGAGGAAAGGTTAATGTGGCTCTTCTCTACTACAGGAGAAAGCAGCTGTCTTGAGACACAGACTTCTGGTTTTGTCTTGCATCTGACTTATCTGTGGCAAGATGGTCTTAATTGAATATCCTTCCTCTGATTATGCTTAATGATTTTGTTAAATGGTTGAGTATCAGCTGGCACCTTTAATTGGCAAACAAGAGTTTCAAAGTTCAGCTTTAACGTCTAATAGACTCCTGCATTCCCATTGTCTGGGATGATCCCAAGAAAGTAGCCTGACAATTCTGGCTTTCCAGAAGTTGCTTATAAACATCTGCAGGCATAACCCTTTCCTTTCCAACTCTCACTAAAAAACCTCCTACAATGCTGTCTCAGGTAGCTATTGTCAACAATATCCCACCTGCAATGACAACTATGTATTTTCCTCATTTTCCTTGTGCTCACCCACTCACCAGTGTCTGGTTTTTGTCTGCTCTGTTTTTCATCATCACACACACTTCCCAAGGACAGAGGCTATTCTTTTTATTCTGGACTTACACAGCAAAATCAATATCCATGCTTAGGTTCACAGGTGTTATAATAATAGATAGCAATAATAACAAATATGTATTACTGGTGCATGAATCAACTAATGTGTGTTCTCACAGTGGTATTTTGTATGCAAATGCAAAAGCTGATTGGAGTATGAAAGACATCCAGATTAACACTGTCAAAAGCAAGATAACATGTATATGGGATCCAAAACTGTAATATGTTTGACTTTGGAAAGGTTAAGTTCATTCTCTAACTATTAGAGCTTGCATCAGACCCCACACTGTCCCTGGGAACACATTGTCACTTTACATTTTACATACTGACAGATGATTTTGAAGGTGAGGAAATGATCCAGAAAAGTGGCATTGATTTTGAAGAGCAGAGGAATTTGACAGTCACTGCTTGTTGCTAAACTGCAGAAAAAAACCCCTCCGTCATCTCTCAGTGTGTCACTCACAAATATCAATGAGGCATGGTATTTATACTGTTTGCATAAAGCCTAGAGAATGATTTAGACTGCGCCCTTCCACTTACAGCAATTTGGATGAGACCTTAAATACCGGGAACCTCTTTGCTTGGTTTCACAAAATGAGCTGTGTGATCTTTTTCTTTGGGAAATTTATGTTTCACATCTATAGACTCTGATCCATTTATTCAAATGCAGGAAAGATATTTTAGAGAAAGGGAAAACCGTAAGACGAGCAAGTCTGCAACACATACTGCATGCAGGTGTTTTTCAGATCCTCCTTTTATAAACTGCATGCCCTTTGGAGCATTAAATCTTAACTCCTAGCCTGGAAATTGTTAACAAGAACTGAACAGTAAGCTTCAGCCAAAAGAAACAATTTTTGTGGCAAGTTTGTGTAAGGAAACAGACTAAATGGTCTATTCTTTCTTCCTTGTTGTAAAAATCATGCATCTGTAACAAAATCCAGCTGATGCCTTTTCACTGCGCTGTATATATCCTCAGAAAAACTGATGTTGGGCACACTCACTACACACTTCAACACAGAAAATTTCCACTTGCTTTGTATCCAGGGGAAGGAGGGAGCTGGCTCCCTAGTCGACTGAAAGAATTTCACAACCGTTTCACAGAAGAATCACTGGATAATACACGGTAGGAGAGGAGGAGGTTTCAGAGTAAATGGTGCCCAGCTCCTGCAGAGGCCACGCATTTACCCAGCTTTGCAGGCAATGCCTGAGGTCAATGAGTAATCTACTGATGAAGAATAAACATGTAAATCCACAGATAGAAGCTGTTTCTTTCAAGATAGACTTCATGCAAACGTGGTCCTGTGCTATTATATGTAATAAGTGCTTGCTAATAGCTTGCAGAAACAATTTAAAGAATTAAGCTCAGAGCACTTCTTCTCTGCACCCCTTTTTGCTTTCCTCTTCTTCACACCTCTCACTCCTAGGTTTACATAAAGCTCTTTTTTTTTTTCACAGATGTTAGAAACATCTGTAAACAAAGTGCAAAGTGGAAAACTGAGGTACAAAATGGTCAAGTGATTCATTCATTCCTAAACCATGTCAGAGGCTGAACAGACTATGAGATGACAAAGTATTCTTTTCATGTGCTCCAATTTCCAGTCAAGAACCCCTCCTACTTTCATTCTAAGGTCTCATTTTTCTACCTCATTTCCAATCATAGAATCATGGAATCATAGAATAGTTAGGGTTGGAAAGGACCTTAAGATCACCTAGTTCCAACCCCCCTGTCATGGGCAGGGACACCTCCCACTAAATCATGCCACACAAGGCTCTGTCCATCCTGGCCTTGAAAACCATCAGGGATGAAGCATCCACAACTTCCTTGCGCAACCCATTCCAGTGCCTCACCACCCTCACAGTAAAGATCTTCTTCCTTATATCCAATCTAAACTTCCCCTGTTTAAGTTTGAACCCATTACCCCTTGTCCTATCACTACAGTCCC
>JANHGB010033939.1:0-12173 GCA_026283785.1 Coracopsis vasa
CGCAGCGGCGGGCGGCTGGCGGCCCGCTCCCGCTCCCTTAGCCCCTGCAAGCAGCGCGGCGGCTGGCGGGGCCCCTCGGGAAGTTTGATGGCTTCTTTGCGGAGAGTCAAAGTCCTGCTGGTGTTAAACTTGATCGCTGTGGCCGGTTTCGTCCTTTTCCTGGCCAAGTGCAGACCCATCACGGCCAAGAGTGGCGACTCCTTCCATGACATCCACCCCAGGGCAGAAGTGGCCAACTTGACAGCGCACGGCATCAGCTCCATCCAGGACGCAGTGCTGAAGAGACTTTCCCTCCTGGAAGACATCGTCTATAGGCAGCTGAACGGTAGGAACAGTTCTGCTGCTTTGAATTGTCATTAGGGTACGGCGCGGGGGTGAATGGAGGCAGTGGGCACGGGGCTGGCTTGGTAGAACCGCGCTCTTTCCTGTATTACCTTGCAAACGGAGCCTCAGTGCACTGAATCGATTTAGTATCTGATTTCCAAGTTCCGTTTGTGTTTAAAGCTCAGAGTACATTGCACAGGATGGGAGGAAATGGGAATAACATAATACTGCCTTTTAGGTTTGTAGTAATGGTCAGGAAATCACAGTGGCGTGATTTCTGCATCGGATGAGGTGGGTGTTCAGTGGGCTAACACAGGCTGGAGCTGCACACTGTATATTGATCGAGGGAATGGATTTTACTACCTTGGAGTTTGGTTTAGTGGAAGGGAGTTTTTAAACGGCTCAATCGTATTGCATCATTCGAGTGCAGAAGGTTGGAAAGCAAACGGCACTTTCTCTAGTAAGTTAAGCAAACTGTTCAGTGTTTCCTGTGGCTCAGCATTGACAGCTGCTAATTAAAATCTCAAGTAATGCTTCTGTTTATAGTGTAGGGAAGGGATTTCCATTAAAATCTCACCAGGTTCAGTAGTTCCGAGATGCAGAAAGGGAGTTTTAAAGATGCCGTGTGGGATAGAGAGACATGTGAAGATGGGAGGTATCTAGGTGAGGTTTCTAATTAAAACACTGGCTGGGGAAGCTGACTTCTTAGAAATTGTTCCCTGTGGGATCACAACTGGGAATGTAATCTCAGTCAAGAGCCCTGTTGATGGCTTCCCATCTCTGTAGCTTTAACAATTCAAGTTTGCTTGTATCAGAAGCAGCTGAGTTAATGTTTTTGTCAGTGTGATTCCCTCTCGAAGTTTTCAGTAGGAGGCTAATGCATGTGGATCTGAAAGCCGCTGTGGCTCCCTGTGGAATCGGTGCTATTGCAATTTTACATGTGCACTGAGGATGTGAGACAGGTGCTGGAACACAAGGTACCTTTCTTGGTGCATAGTAGTTGTCTCAAGTGGTGTTTGTGCTTTGGGGAGGCACGGTACAAGACAAGAAGCCCTCAGCTGGGTGGGCAAGTGTAATTTGCATTGTGACTTGGATGAAAACCCTGTCCTGGCTGTGAAAGTGCTCAGCACCAAAGATGTTGAAGCAGCACTGTTGTGTGACCAACAAGGTGAAAAGAAAGAATCGTGAGGAATAGGGTAGGAAGCTGGATGTTATTTACAGTCAAACTGTGAAACTGGAATTGCTGGGGAGAAGTTTCCAGGAAGATTTTAGCACTTATTTGAAAAGGGGGAATAGCTGCAGTTTGAGACAAGAGACCTCGTACTGGGACCTTAGTATTGCACAAGTAATCACGATGCCATCTACCATTCCTGCAAACACGGAGGGAGAGCTGACACTGTAAGTTATTACCCTTCTTCTGTGGAGATTAACGTGGGACTCCCTGCTCCTGGGCTCTGAGGCTGTGTTGGAGTAGCTGGTGCTTGTGACAGAAGCTGAGCGCAAGGACAGCTCTGAGTGTGCTGCTTCCTCTGTGGGCTGCTGTGGGCATGGTGTGGTGCAGGGGCTGCTCAGTGCTGAAGAGCACTCATGCACTTGAAGACCAGGGGAGGCAGGAAGGTAATAGGGACATTGCTGTATCACAAACATTTTCGTAGGGCAGGCAGAAAGCTGAGCACCTGAATCATAGAATCAGATAGGTGGGAAAAGACCTTTCAGATCATCAAATCCAATCATTACCCCAGCACTGCCAAGTCCACCACTAACCCATGTCAAATGTCAGGTGTGGCATCTTGTCTGGCTGCTGCATGCTGGAGTGATTTATAGGAACACTGCTGAGTCTGGCTGAAAAATAGCTCTGGTGTGGCACTTATGTAACTTTGGGACAAGTATATATTTGGTAGTTGTGGTTTAAGCACGTTGGTACATGTGATTTTGAGAAGAGTACAGTGTGCTCTGTTCTTGGAGGGATGTCTGCGTTTGTGCGTCAGTGACATATGGCTTTAGAGCAGGTTGGGGGAGCAGGTGAATCCCTATCACCACTAAGAGGATCCAGTGAAGTGTGCTGAGGCAGCCAGGAGATTGCTGTGCCCAAAATGATGTTCATTCTGGGCACCTGGAGAATACCCAGTGCTGAAATCCTACTGCCTCCTTGAGGTATGCAACTAGGAGCTCACTCGGGAGTTTTTTGCCTTTAGAATAGAGAAGTTTCATGCGGGTGAGAAGTCCCTGACAAAATCACCATATGCTCTCAGACAAGCTGCCTGCAGAATGCAGCCACGGGGAGAGCTCTCTCTGTTGTGTGAGGTTATGCTTTGGTTTAAATCTGACTGATGGTTTAGCATGTCCAAAGCCATAGAACATTATATGGAGTAGCCTATGGGGAGACCCTGCACCTCAGGGAGACTGGGAGGCATTTGGCCGAAGAGAGAAACTAGACCACAGTTTGGGTGCAGTCAGCTATGGATTATTTTCTGCCTTACAGGACTTGGCTGGATTTCAGTGGGAGTTGAAGCCATCTTTAAAAAACTGAGTCTCTTGAAGAGCTGCATTCTGTAAGGATCAAATGAGCAATCTGACCTTCCCGTGGTATGATTTTGGGGTTTGAATCCTGTAGTGTAAAGCATGTTGGAAAGCACAGCTCTCTGGTGTGGCAGCACTCTTCTTACGTATATATTTATTCATTTCTGCTAGTGCTGGCTGTGAAAACAAGCTAAACACACTGCCTTGGGTCTGGTAAAGGAATGGCTTTACGCAATCCTTCCTTCTGAAGGACATTTATCTGCAGTGCCATTCTGGAAATAACACCAGGCTCTCTCTTACTCCTCTCCATACAAGAAGAGCTGTCCCAGACATGGCCTGATCTGCCCTGTACAGTAACCGCTCACTTTCCAGGCGATGGATCTTGCTTTTGTGGTGTCCTCCCGCCACTCTTAGCTGGGGTTGCCACTGCACAAAGCTCTGTCATGTCAGCCATGGGGTGCTTGTTTCAGGTGGTGGTTGACACAGTGCCTTGGGGGTGCTGAACAGGATCCAGGAGCCACCGCAGCAGATAGTGCCCTTGCTTAGTGTTATCCTAGCTGTAATTCATAAAGTATCTATGAGAAGACTTGGGTTTGTCTGAATTTGTCTACTCGGTTGTCTCTTGGCCTAAAACTGATTGAGAACTGGGTATGTGCTTGGTTCTTTCTAAAAGTTCATTACTGCGCAAGTCTTGTGGGTGTTTTCCTTGTTGCTTTTCTGTTGCTTTCTGCTGGTCTCTAATCGGATGGCTGCCCTGGTTGCCATGAAGCGCAGGGGAGCCCTCTGACATGGAACAGTTTGTGTGTGCATGCACTTACCTGAGGATTTGAAGCATTTTTAATGTGTCTAGTCACTTTTATGGATGAAATTTTCTTGTTCAGGAGGCATTCAGAGAAAGCTAATGAAGGTGGGGAAAGAACATGCACACTTTCCTGCAGGTATTAACTACAGCTTGCCTTCTTGATCCAAACCTAATTTTCTGTGTGCTGACATTTACATAAGCAAAAATTGTGGTCCAGATTATCTCCAACTGTATGGAGATTCACACAAATGAACTTCTCTGTTTGGCTCTGTGTTTACAAAGAGAGGAGTTTCTGTGCTTGTGTGACAAACTGCTTAGCTAGTGAGGAGCTGGAGTGAATAGAGACTTGAAGAGAACATCCAGCTTTCCTGGCAACCCTGTGTTTCCTGCAAAGTGCCAAGCACACTTCTGTGTACCTAATTCTGTTCCGCAGGGGCTAATGTGGAAACCAGTTAATGACCATGAGGAATTGGGGGAATTGTGGGAATTATGCACGTATAGAATCCTGAGTAAGCAAAGGTGGGCCAGCTTTTTAACTTTAGTGGCATACAGGATGCTCCAGTTTGCATCATGAAACAGCATACAAAGATATTGCTCATCATGAGACCCCTCTCAGTGGGATGCGTCCAGTGACCATTGCATGGTGAGAAGCTGCTAATCCCTTCTCCTACAACCAACAGCCTTGTCTGTGTGTTTATAACAGCCTTCCAGTACCTAAAGAGTCCAATTAGAAACCTGGAGAGGGGCTTTGGGCAGGGGCCCATAGGGACAGGACAATGGGAATGGCTTTAACCTGCCAGAGGGGAGACTGAGATGAGCTCTTAGGCAGTTCTTCCCTGTGAGGGTGCTGAGGCACTGGCACAGGGTGCCCAGAGAAGTTGTGGCTGCCCCATCCCTGGCAGTGTTCAAGGCCAGATTGGACGGGGCTTTAAGAATCACAGCACATTGTGTATGAGATCAGGGAAAATAAAACCCATTTGCACATTACTGTAGATGAGAGGCTAGGGCTGTAGAACTGCTGAAGTGAAGCTGGCCAGAAAATGGGTGAACAGCGAGGGTTTGTCTCCTTGTAGTGGAGAAGGGCAGAGAGAAACTGCTGCTTTACCACGTGTGAGAAGTTGAAGGGGAACTTTATATTCCTTGGTGCTTAAAGAAGCCTATGTTCATGTTTTGAACTTGTATCTGTACATTTGTGCATGGAATGATCTGCACATGCTGAGGTATGAACAAATGCAATGCCAGCAGCCTCCTGCTTGCAGAGTGTGCTCTCATCTGCTTATCCAATTAGGAAATTAACTCTGAGAAGGCTGCATGTGGACACTGAGGCTGCTGCTGGAACACAGCCTCTTCCAAGCTCTATCCCCCTTGTAAAGTGGCATTTAATTAACTGAAAACACTTTGGAGATATGTGGATTTACTTCCCATAAGGATAAGATAATGCTTATCTTCTGTGACACTTATCATCCTCAAAGCACATTATGAACTTAGCTAACTAACTATAAAAATTCTATGTGTAAATAAGGCAGATTAAAAGTGGTTCTATCAGCCATTTAGTATGTAATAGTGTTACACCCACAGACTGGTAATACTGAGATGTTAACAGGTGGGTAATACATTAGATAAAATGCTAAGAAGTTCTCTGATTAAGATAAATAACTAATGCAAATAACTGAGAGTAGGGAAATGCTGTTTGTAGGCAGAAGGGTTCAGACTTTAATGAAATAAACCAGCTTTTTATATGAGCACAGCCTCACTGGGTGAAATCTTTTGATAGAAGAGATGGTGCTGTGGAGATGAGGTGACACACTGTGGGGATGTGACTGCTGTATCAGTGGATGGTTGTCACACAGGATCCCAGGTGCTGTTTCCATGTCTACTCCACTACCATGATATTTCTAAAGTAGAAACTAACTGTATTACTCTGGTAAAAATTGCTGCTTTAATATTTATTCTATGCCAAACAGATTTGGTTGCCGTGTTCCCCATTAGGAGTACCACGAATAAGCAAGATTCAGTACAAGTTCTCAGCCTGAACTCACTCACTTGTGCATAGCCACAGGGCACCTATTTGCTGCTCTCAGTAAATTACTATCATTTGGGTCTGATGCCATCTAAAGAATGAATAAAAGAAACACTTCTTACAGAAATAACAGCGTTAACAGGTGAGGCTTCAGACATTTAGGAAGCATCTGGAAGCTTAGACTTTAACTGACATTTAGTTTACAACCCAGCTGACTGGAAACTGATAGATAATTTTTGGTTTTGATAGATGCTTGGCATCGCCATCAGAATATTCACTGTCATTGGCAATGCATGAGTAATAAGCCACTAACACATTTATCATGCAGAGACAACACGAGATTCATGAGATGCAACAGCAATGACCAGAAAATAGTGACAACATTGGTATTTTGTTCTTGCATATTAATTCAGGTCTGCCTAAATGGAGAAATAAAACCTTATCTCAGTGGTAAAGCTGACAAAGGTATGTTAGATTTATGCTGCCAAATCAGTCGGGTGGCTTTTAGGAATTCTTTTGTAAGGGTACAATTAAAATAAAAAGGTGCTGTAATTATGTGAATTACAATATTATTTCCAAGCCTCAGTCTGGATCAGTGGTGTGCTGTTGTGTCTGTGGTAAGACGCATTTGGAATTGGATGTATTTGGCAAAACAAAGGATATCTATTGAGTGACATTTCAGTGCCCAAAGGCATCCTGCCTGGCTTCCAGCTGCCTCTCCAGGAGGGCAGGTCCAGAGTGTCACATCAGCTGAGCTCACCCAGCATCCTGGGCACCCTGAGGCCTCTTGGATGGCAGCTGAGACAACAGAGTCCCCTGCTTGTGTCTGGGAGATCGTCCACTTCTGTTGGTGAGGACAGACAGGCAGAGTTGGCTTTAGGCATATGCTCTCAATGTGGGATTTGGGAGAGTCCTTCTGGTCTACTCTTGGCCACCATCTTCCTTCATGACTTCTCTCCTGGCAGAAAGCACATGGCATTTCTCATATGAAAAAGCTGAATGCTGCCTGTGAGCAAATCTGCCTGTTAATGAGACAGAGCAGAAAAGAAAACTGGAATGAGCCTTCTCAGGTAATTTTGTGATTTATGCCACTAATCTTTATCTAAAACTGAACAATCTGGTCCAGATGTTGTGGCAGGCTGCCAGTTCCCAGCTCCTATAGATACACCTGAATCCCTGGTAGGTAAGGGCATTCTGCACCTTCAAATATTAGATTTAAAAGGGAGATTTTTACTGGTAAAATGTCCTTATTGAAGTCTGCAAAGAGCTGTTCAAGCTGAATACGCATCATATTGACCCTGCTGTGAGTCAACAGCAGTGATTCAACTTCAGTAATGTATCCTAATGGTACAACGCTGTTTTTCCTAAACAGTTTTGGGAGTACCAGCAACTGTATTTTCTAACCCCCAATCCCTGTGGTCAGATTTCTTCAAGAACTTATTGAATGCTTTACATCTTATTGCTCTAAGCATAGCTAGTTCTGCCTATAAATCTAACAGCTATCGACCCACATTCTGACATTCGGTGGTGGTTATCTAAAAATGATGTGGTAATGATGCAATGAGATCCCTATGTAAAACCTTATGTGCAAGGAGAGGGCTGTGCTGAGCCTCGCTCTGCTGCCACTGAGCAGTTCCACACGCTGCTTCTGATGCAGTCTTTGATGGTTATGTTGGTGGGGAGATGCAGAGTTATCTGAAAAAGACAATTCCTTAAAATCAGGAGTGAATTGGAGGAAAAACATCACAGTTTGCCTTTCCATAGAATCCCAGACGGGTTTGGGTTAGAAGGGACCTTAAAGCTCAACCAATTCCAACTCCCCGCTACAGGCAGGAACACCTTCCACTAGAGCAGGTTGCTCCAAGCCCCCTCCAACCTGGCCTTGAACACTGCCAGGGATGGGGCAGCCACAGCTTCTCTGGGCACCTTGTGCCTCAGCACCCTCACAGGGAAGAGCTTCTTCCTGATGCCTAATCTAAATCTCCCCTCTGCCAAGTTAAAGCCACTCCCGCTTGTCTTATCACTACCTGCCTTTGTATAAAGTCCCTCTCCAGATTTCCTGTCGGCCCCTTTAGGCACTGGAAGCTGCTCTAAGGTCTCCCCTGAACCTTTTCTTTTCAAGGCTGTGTAATAGTTTCAAGAAACATATTTTACTTCCCCAAACACAAGAAGAATATTTCATGAGGAAACGAATAAACCCTTGAAAATCCCAGTATTTCTTGCTGTGCACAGCCTATTTTATCATGCGCACACCTTAGTTTCCTATGATGTTTATGTTTCAATAAATGGTTAAACCCCAAACATTACTGTTTGTTTTCTGTAATTATCCACTTTTCTACTCAAGCAAAACTTTATGAATCTCAATTTAGTTGTCACTTACATTTGGAAAGAAAGCTATCATAGATAAAACCAACAATAATAAACCAACCAAGCATATCAGCACTAACATGAAATGGTTCTGACTTCTGCTTTTCCGCGATGCTAACATCCGTATTTCAGCTAGTTCTAATTAGGAAGGAATGGCCAATCTTGAAAAACAAACCCCACTTTATCCTAAAATCTTAAAAAATCACAAAATTAAGCCAATTGCAAAATGTCTTTTCTAGGAAACACATTTCTGTACTGAAGAAGTCTTGTTTCAGCTAAAAGGAGATACAATTTATGGTATTATCCTGGTTTGGTAACTTCAGAGAAAATTGCCTGCACTGATTGCAGCAGATCTATTTTGGAACAACTGATTGCTCAGCTCACCATGCTCAATGTGCAAAATCTTTAATTCCAGAGTCTCCAGAGAATTTACCTTTTCTCCTATTAGTTTCCCACAAAAGTGTAATCATTTTGTGGTAGTTTTCTCGCTTACATGAAATCTCACCAAAGATGAGTCAGCCTGGAGCTAAATGAACAACACTGCACTTCAGATAGGATCCAGACAGAATATGTTTAGTAAACTGTCTTCTGATGAACCCACTACTTCAAAAGTCAATTTAAAGCTGTGATTTTATAGCCCCTTGCTTATCCACCACAGAAAAATCTAACATCAGCAGAGATCTTCATCTTTCCAGCCCAAACTTATTTGACAGAGGTGAAGATTAAGGATTCCTGCTCTTTTCAGGCAGGTTTTTAGGTATTTAAAATGCATCTCTATCACACTAAATGTTTCCAATTTGCAGGTTAGATTTTCCACTTAACTGGAAAAACAAATGGAAGCTGTCAAGAATATTGCCTAACAATATGTTGGTGTCTCCCTGCCCAAGCTGACTTATGCTGCTGTATTGATAAGCAACTCTCATTCCCAGAGGAAGCTGCAGGTGTTTTCAGCAAACACATTCAAGCCACTGAGAAGAAAGTTCAACCCACTCTTCTGCTGGCCTTATGACAGTGATCTCCTGGTGATTCAAACTGGGTGCTGCTGCTCACAGAGAAACCTAAGCAAGAAAGGTGGGATTTGCTTCACTTTTCCGTGAATCTACAGGTATCACCTATGTGGCTTTCAGTAATGATCTTGGTTATGGATGAATCTCTGTGGCCATGCAGTATTTCCAGTCTAATTACTGAGTCAGGACCAGGCACTCTGGAACACAGCTGGGACAACCACAGACCTGCATGTATTAGAGGATAAAGGCTCAACTTCATTTTTAAGACAAAACAGTAATCTTTTTGCTGGAATTTCAGGAGTCCTTCAACACAAAATCCTTATTCCTGAAGTGATTAAGGTTTGTGTGCCTAATTCCATAAAATCTGTAAGCATGGAGAAGCCATAAACACAAGGCTGGTATGACAACCCACTGGAGCCATTGGTGACCCTGGCCAGTAAAAGGAGCAATCTGGACAGCAAGAAACCAAGGCACACAGCCAAGATAACTTCACGTTATTCAATATTGATTCAGTATTAAAATCCACTTTGTTCTACTAAAGTCAACATGAAATATTTTTATGTATGTTGAGCCTTATTAAAACCTATTATTCCTTTTAAAACAAAACTTAATTGAAACCAGCTAGAAGAAGGAAGTTTCATTTATCACAAAGTGACATTCTGTAATTAAAATACAGTTCAGAACAAAATGTTTAGCTGCAAAGGCATGAATTTTCCCTTCTTCACTGTTGCTGCCAAGTTGCTATTATTATGAGGGGGATTAAAGCTGCAAAACTGGCAGTTGCTTCTTTTCATTGAAAATCAACTGAAAGGAAAGCTGAGATCATTTGCCTAGAAATGGCTGCCACCCTCTTCTCTTTTTAAGGAGATAAGGCAGGCCAGAGATGCAGTGCCATGACCATGTACCATGTGTGAGGCTGGCTTAGGCATGATGGCTAGTGAAAACTAATAAATCAGATTAATGGCAATAGCCAAGAACAGGCTACGCATCTTTTCTGTGTCGACTGCTGAGCCCTGCAGCTGGGCTACAAGTGGGCTATGCCTTCTGCTTCACCAGGTGAGACAAGCACCTGGTCTGTGTCCTACTCAACGTGAGCCCTAGGAGCTGCCCATCCATAGATAACAAGTCAACCCAACTAGTAGCACCTACCATATGAAGAGAGGGAGCAAGAAAGCAGCTGTAGGCTTGTACTGCAACCATGCAAGGCCTGAGAGGCAGTATGAGATTGATGTGAGCCACATGTTTTATTCTTGACACTTCTGAGGGGCAACGCTGGAAAAAACTCACAGGAGAGCAAGAGTGCAGATGGAATAATGAGATACCTGTGATAAACTGTGACACTGGATTAATATCAGAAAATGCCTTAATTATGGGGTTTGGATGGCCCTCGAATAGCATTCAATGCCTGCATTTTTTCATTTCCTCAGTATTGATGGTTGTCTACTCTTCCAGACAGTAGCTTATGGCTTTGCTGTAACGAAAGTGCTTTCAACCAAGACATTCCCTGTGTTCCAGCCAGTGATGCTCCCCCTGCCCTTTCACAGTTGATCCTTTCCTCACCATATCCTGATTCCCTAGAGTTCCAGTAACCATGTCCGCATGAAACTTCACTAGTTATCTTTGCTAATGTGGAAAATAGAGTAAAGAGAATACAAAAGTTGATTCTCAAACGTTAAATAAGACATGAAACCATTTCTAGAGGTTACTGCTTTGTTCAATACCTTCTGAAAAAAGCTGCATTTCTAAATCATTTCCACTATTTAGAGCAATCCTCTTCCTCTATTCCTTCCCTCTTCTTACTTCTTTCCTTGAAAGCTTCATTTTGGGGTCAGCTAAGTCTTTAATGAATCAGTTGCTCCATCTGACTTTCTCTGAACATACTCACATGTTAACAGAGCTCACATACCTACCCAAATCATGCTAGCAAATCTGGAATGCAGAACTGCAGTTGCAGCAGATAAGAACTGGAAAGAGGCATCAGGTTATGTACAGCTGGCTGCAAACCAAATGGTTAAATTTCTGTACGTGGATCTCTAACTAAATACTCAGGACAGTTTTAAATGTATGGAATCTTTTGGTATTGTAGCCATGAAAACTGTACATGGTGCACGTGAGCACTGCCTTTTACGCTCATTTCTTGTGCCTAAATGCTGAACGAGCTCTGCTTGTAATAACTATAAGCTGTTGTAAGCTGGAATCCAAAGCTGACTGGCATATTACTTTGGGATATATCAAGTCATTCATCCCTTTTCCTAAAACAACATTCCTGGTGCTAGGAAAATCTCTCCATTTGCACACAGCAACCTTCTCACGCAGGCATCAAGACACAAATAAAAGGAACATGATTTGGTTTCCAAATCTGCCAGTGAACTCAAAGTGATGAAAACATTCTTACGACCCTCACAAAGTGAGCATGCTCCTAAGGCTTTCAAGTAGGTTAATACCATGATTACAGCATTTGCAGAGTTTTGCTATGGCATCCTGCTCCTATCTCCTTTCATACTTAGCAACTAAATGACTGAAAATGCTTTCAGTACAAAGGTGAAGTACATTAAAGAGGAGTCATATGAAGCTTTAGCTACACCTCCATCTGACATATGAAATAGAAATCTGCGAGATACGATACACTTGATATATCATTGTATATAACTGAGTATACTTAATATATGCAGAGTTATTCAATGCTTTTGGCGCAATCTTGCCATCTTTAACACTGCTTATGTGTTCTAAGGTTTTTAAAAAAGGGAGTATAAAGAGCACCTCTGATAATACAAGTAATCTAGTGCTTCAGCTTAACATAATGACTGTTGGGATTCACTGCCAGCCTTCACTCCAGGCTGTGATCTGGTTCCCTCTCTTAATTGTTATGTGAAACATCATCATACCATCACTACCACTGGTGAGAACTGACTCAGTTGTGCTTACACTGGGAAAAGGCTGTTCTTAGCTGGACTCCAAACTCATCTAATGGCTGAATCATAGAATCATAGAATAGTTAGGGTTAGAAAGGACCTTAAGATCATTTAGTTCCAACCCCCCTGCCATAGGCAGGGACACCTGACACCAGACCATGTTGCCCAAGACTCTGTCCAACCTGGCCTTGAACACCACCAGGGATGGAGCATTCACAACC
>JANHGB010033942.1:0-32565 GCA_026283785.1 Coracopsis vasa
TAAATGGGTCCACCATGGCCCACATGGAAAAATAAATAAAACCTGCTGAATTGGATTGAACTCAGGAATGTGGCTCTTTTATTTTGATCCTGGGGATTAGCTCCCAGTCTTACCATAGCAGGGAGTCTGATCTTGCTCTCGTTGAAATCCAAAATCTAAATCCACATTAACACCATAGAAACAGGATCAAACCTTGCCATCTAGAGTAAAAGCAATCCAGGAGCTTAATCTGCAAGTGCTTTATGTAGTGTGTGCACACTCGTTTGCTGAGAGAGTCCCTATGTAAGAGCAGGAAGCCCATTTCAAGCAGGTGCTGGAGAAAGATGAACCACATGACCTCAGGAATCCATACAGTTAAAGCAGCGTTAGAATAAAGAAACAATATCTCACCTGTTTCTCAGTTTTTAAGGTGAGTTTTATGACTCTCAAAACGTATTTTACGGTCTAGTGTTTCTGCATATTCCAGATGATTTGGGGATTATTTGTTTTCAGCTTTAGACAAAGGTTGCACTTAACTTTCAAAGATACATAAATAGTATAAGGCGGGGGAAGATAATTGGAAATTCTAAGTATAGGTTTCAGAGTAGCAATTTCCCCTTTCGTTTTCATAAGAGTTCACTGCTTTTAACAGTGTAGATCCTACTGATTTAATGGGAAGTGTACAACATAACCATTTTTAAATGGGTTTACAGGACCTTGTGTTCCTTTAAGAATATGAATTATGTGCTTCAACTGAGAACCAGAGACCTCTGGAATATATAGTTTTGGAGCCAGCCCTGGACAATCGTAACTACTGTTTCATAGGAATTTAAAGCTGTCCTCAAGAGAAGGTGGAGTCCCTTAGGTCATTCTGCCCCATTTTCTTCCAATTCTCCATCTCAGTTCAGAATTCCAAAAATCTCACTTTCATTTTTTCCTATAATTTACTTCATCTCTTGGAAAGATAGAGCAAGGTCATAATTATCTCTGTCAGGTTACAAGAATCTTTTGTCTGCTTTCAGACTTCTTGACAGGTCTGCGGGGGTGCAGAGGTTGAACATTGCTGTGGTGGTGAACTTAGTCATCATCTCCTCTACTGCAAATAAAATACTTTCTGGTAATATTGTCTCTGCCGCAGAGAAACACCAAATTTAGCACCCCTGTGAGACTTTTGGACCATATCAGAGAGTGCTTCGGTGAGGGTGGAATGTCTGTAGTATTATTAAAGGAATGTGAAGCATCCTGAAAAGGGATCAACAAGGCCTGCTGAGGCGAGTGGAGCTTGCTGTAAGGAGGTGGAGGAAGCAAAGCAGAACGACCCTGGTTGTTCTCAAGAGGAGCAGTCCTACACATCTCTGCACATCTGCAAATCCCAGCCTCATCCGTTCAGCACGGAGTGCCCTTGGTTCCACTTCAAAACAGCAGTTGCTTTATTCAGAGCTGGTCATAAGCAGACTCTTATTTGAGGTTTTGTGCTGTAACTGCTGGTTGGTTGTCAAGACTGGATACAATTCCTGACCAAGTAGGGACAGATGGGCCCCTCAAACCTGCTTTCTCTCAAATACTGTAGAGCACATGAATTCAGTAGTTATTTCCTTACTTTAAAGATACACACATCCACTACCTTCTGGCTATCTTTAGCAATTCGGCTGATGAAAAACCAAGATGCAAAAAGATATTAAGTGGTTCAGTAGTTAATGTTTTTTCCAGGGCTCCGTAGCTGTGTTATTGTTCTTACTGTAGTATTTTTCACTCTGGTGGAATACCCAAGTATGAAATTAATAAAGAGCATATTTTATTACATCCAAAATAAATTGTTATATTTAAATGTCTTTCCTAGAAATTGGCGATATAAAAGCTGTAACATAAGAAGGTGTTTATTTCAGAAAAAATAATTGCAGCATTTGCTTGAAGTATCCTGAACATTTGGCAGGATTTCATACTTATGCTGAGGAGATGTAAACCAGAAGCTGATAATTTAGCATCTACTATAAAAGGGTCTGGTTTAAAGTGGAAAGAAACATTCTTCAACTAATTTTTAGTTAAAACTAAACTCAAATATTCTTCCTTTAAATATTGTGTGAGTAGTTCTGGAGCCAACGCATCACTGACCTTCAACTCGCATTACTTTTTGAATTTGCAAAAGTGAAGTTCTTCTACTCCAGCCTCTAGATGTGTGTTAATGCTGTCACTGAACAGGGCACCCTCTGTGGGGTGTACCTGCAATGAGCCTCTGTTTACAGGTCTTGCCTCAGAGAAGATTTGCAGCTGTAAATGGGAGACAGCAAGTTGACACTTCGTTCTTTGGACACTTCTCTTGTTCTTTTGTGGATATAACTGTTGTGAACTGTGCATACCCTTTTCTGAGAGCACTGCTCTTGCTGGCATGAAAGACTCTGGTCTATTGATTCGTGTGTTAACTCAGTTTGCTTGGGCAAATCACAGATTTCCTACAGTTGAAATGGAAAGTAATAACTCTCTGCCTTTGTAAAATACACTGAAGTAAGTGTGTTGAACGTTTATATATGAAGAGACCATTCAGGCAGCCAAAAGCTGTTTTGTATTGACATGTCCTATTCAGTGCTGGTTTGTTTTATAGTTAATTTTAAATTGAGGCTCTTACTGGAAGGAATGATCTTACATCGTAAGTTAGATGCAGACACTCTGTTATAACATATACGTTATAGCTAAAATATATTTGCTCTTAAGTGGTCTGTAATTGGTTAAGGGTTAGTGTTAAGTAGATGATTTATTTCCTGTAAGTCCTGCCACTTATTAAAGTTGTGACCTGCAGCAGGAAATGAGGTGTGGGCAAAATGAAACTGAACAGCTGCAGATTTTTGTAAGGGGGAAGTACTACTTAGCAGATTCCTTATGTCAATTCAGTGATTAGGAAATAAAACTAGAACAACAGAGTGTAAATATGTTCCTAATACACTACTGACATTTCAGTTGTTTTTGTTAATAGCAAATAATTTTCCAATAGCAAGAAAGATTTACAAGTCCATTCGTAGCTCTTAATAGTTGTATGGCATAGCAAACAGACTCAGTATACTGTACTTAATAAAATAACATATGATTATTTTTAATAGAAAAATTGTGAACCCTGTTAAATATTTTCTTAGACACATTTGACAGTTTTCCATCAAGTTATGTGATGTGCAAATTCCCTGATGCAAGATAACTTCTGAAACAGTTCTTTCATTTTCCTAGGGGAAGAAACCGTGATTGCTGTACCACATGGGAGTCGCAGTGTGAGAATTACCCTGAAAGGACCAGCACACCTTGGTATGACTGAGCTGTTTTATGTATTTATTCATAGACATAAGGTAAAACCAGAACCGTGTATTTGAACTCGTGCAAACTTTGGGAACACACAGTGACCTTGATTCCTCTTCCCATCTTTAATATCCATCCTGTAGATAGTCCTAGAGAACATTGGAAGTCCACTTAGTAAAAAGAAATAGTGCACATACTGGTGGTTTCTGAATTTATTTAAACCAAGTAATTCTTAACGTGTCTATAAGACATCTAAAATACAGTACACTCTTAAACTACATGCAAACAATTACGTGAAAATTACTTTCAAAGGCTGTGTGTGGGATTGATAGTACTTGTATAACCCAGCACCAGATTTCTGTTGAAGAGTCTGAGATAGCATAAATAGTCCAGTTGAAGACACACTTGGTCAGTGAGCAGTGTTCCAGGAAAAGCAGTCTAGGTAAAAATGAGGTAAGGTATTTTTTACATAAAATAAACCACACAAGCCATGTTTCCATGTAATACTTTCGGTCATTACATACCATCTGTGAGCAACAGTGCTCTTCTCTCAGACATTCGTTTCCTAATATTTTTTATAAGGCTGATGGTAGTATCTATAGTGATTTCTTTACCTATAGGCCTACTTTACATAAAGACCTAATCTTTTCAATGGTAAGTGGCACTGCCATAGCAAGCAATGAAATACACCATTCCTTAACATTTTGAGCAATTTTTTACTAGTAGAAATGGAAGACTTAGTCTGAATCATAGAAATAAAAAGGACTTCTGCTGGTCGGAGGTATGTAAATAGAAGACAGAAATACATTTTATTTGAAAATTGCTTATCTATTTGTTTGCTTTGAATGTAGTTATTTTCTTTCAAAGAAGATTTTGAAGACTTTCATTTTAGAGGAGCTTCAGAAGGACAGTAACTTATGACACCGATATCAACAGTGTACAAAGCTGACTTATCTTGAAATAAATAATTTTAATATAAAACTATTGCAAGGGATGTATGAATGAGTGATCCTGAGCAGTTCAGGTCAGGACTCTTGGTCTTTCTTAAGTAGTTCTGCAGAAGGAAGTTGTTGATTTAGCTTTGTATAAGGAAAAAGAACTAGATTCAGTGGCTCCTGGGGGATTTCTGGAAAGCTCCTGAGGAATGCAGCAGCAGCTCTGTAACTAAGTACAGAGTGCTCCTGGCTTCCTACCCAGGGTGGTTCCGTCAAGAAGCTGTGGCTTGGCATTACCTTTGTTAGCTAGTTCTCTTGCTGGACGAGAATTATGAAATGTTCCTTTAACCACTTCCCCCAGCACATCTGTTTGCAAATCTGGGAGGATTTAGGCGTTTGTTACCTAAAATTTAAAACTAAAAACGCAGAGGTGAAAAACAAGTGAGAGCTGTTGTGGGGAGGGAGGTGGAAACAGCTTCTGGCTTCACAGAAGACAGATCTTCAAGAACTGATGTTCTAGAGGATGTGCTTCAGAAAAATTGCTTGTCTGCCTTTCTGACTGCACGTATGTTTGTGGATGTTTGTCGCTTAACAGAAAATATCAAGTGATCATTTTTCGCAGCTTCATTGAGTTCTGTGTGGGTGTGTTGGCATAATTAAAGGCAGAATGTAAAAAATAGTCATCTCTAATTACAGGCTCAATTTGTCAGAGACTTTCTTCCTGACTTGTAAGGAGTTGAATTTAACAGGTGGAGCACGCACTACTTATTGTAGAATTCTATACTGCCTCCTGTTGCCAGTATATATTTGCTCTTCAAGTAAAGTCAGCAGCTGAAATGCTCAAAGAGCACGATGGAGTGTCTGGCACTTTTCCCTTTATCTTGTATTCTTTTGTGCTTCATCCTGGGCTTTATGATCTGCACTTGTTCCAGGAAAACACAGCTGCTGGATTAATCAAAAATGGAAATGTGGTTGGAGATGTAGTGCATAACAGATTTGAAACAAATAAATGCTCTGAACATTGTTTTACAGTCAGCAGCTTAGTGTTTTAGGAGACTGCATTTGTTTGTAGCCGGTAAGACTAAGTATTTTGTTTGTGTATACGGGCACCTTAAGAGAGGCAACAGATTTATCAGAGAGCAAAGGTGTTACTCTGGGGTTTTTTTACATATAGATCCCTCTTGTACCTCTTTCTGCTTGGGTTTTGTGAGTGATTTGGTGGGAAATAACCAAATAATGAGTACAAAAATGGTTACGAATAAAATGTTTCATTGTGTTGGTTTGGTTTTGATTTGGACTATATTATGGCTTTCCTAGCAGTTGTTTTAAGAGCATTAGAATCAAAAGAAAGACTGAAAGTTCCCTGAAATTAATCCTCCAGCAGAAGAAACAGGAAAACCAGAAGCTAATATTTTTACAAGTGGCTAATGCTAGATAACTGAGTTCATGAACTTAGGGAGGTTAGCTTCACCAAAAGGAACTGAAACTTTTTTCCCTTTCTGTCAATATCTGCACTGCTTGCAGTGGTTTGTATTACTTGACAGTGTTTAGTTGTATATCTGTGCACTGCTTTGCCTTTTGAGGAAGACAGTGTTGCTTGCATTTAGAAAAGATGTATTTTGAGTCCCTGTAATGTTCTATCTACAGATGAATCACATAGGAAAGAGCGAGCTTCTGGTTAGAAACATGATTTGCTCCTTGTTGCACTGGGAGCAGCAGCTATTGCCCTGGGAATTCTTCCATGCACCTCTGTACACAGTGAGGTATCTGCAGTGAGTTCCCCATGCCATGCTGCCCTACTCCTGCGTGCCTGGGAGGCTTTTGTGCTGGGTCTTCCATCCACAACTGGGCAAGGGATTTCCATGGGGAAAATATTCTGTATCAAGGTGATGGAAATAACACAAAGGCAGACAGTGATTGTCTTGTTAGGCACAGAAATAGGTGAGCACTCGAGAGAATTCCCTGTCCTTATGACTCTGCATATCTTGAGTCCTAAAGACCCCACAAGGAAACTTAGGGGGAGAAGCTTACTCCTGAAGTCAAACTTCCCACCTCTCCAAGATTAGAGGACCCTGCAGAACAAATAAATGTTTGGTCAGTCCTTTTCTAAACCTTGCCTATAAGCCAGTTGGTGAAACCCTTGTTCCCAGTTACTGCTCTGATATCAATAAAGTAGTCTTTTTTGGGGGGAACTATTCCCTAATAAGAATTATTCTGTTATGTATGTGTTACACTAGATGCTTGGTTTCACTCTGTTTTAGAAGCCTGTGATGACAAACACTAGGTACTACTGAGCAGGAATACATTGCATGAGAGGTTATCTGTTGTGCTGTGGAATAGCTGTTCATCTGCCTGTGTGACACACTTCTGGAAAAAGCTGAGCAGCTTCTCTAAGCTTCACTGACATGACCTCCAGAGATACAGGCCATCCCTCTAGAGCTGGACCTTGCAAATAAACACATGCTTTGGATTAAAATTTAGGATAGCACTAACTTAAATGTGTATCAGCTCTCAGCAAGTTATCGTGTGGTTGGTGGCTGAACAGTATTCCTGGTTTGTGCTTAGAAACACATAAAAATTATTTTTTAATGAAGAAAAATAGCATAAAGACTGCAAAGTAATGCAGCTCAGGTAGCCAAATTAACATCTTTAACTTCTTGCAACAGCTGGATGTCTTGCTTTGCAATTTTAAATGCTAGTTTCAAAGGGTTCCTCTACCCCTGAGGATCCTACTGACTTTATGTGGAGTTGGAAGTACTTGAGATTTGCGGATTTGACTCTTATTCAACAAAATGACAGAATAACAGGCACCATGCATTAATACTTACTGTTAAGCAGTGTAAGTTTGGGGTCAAGACTTGTGGAAGCTTAATCCAAGAATGCTGAGTTCAGATATTTAAAAGTTATTTTGTAATGCAGTCAGGAAAGAAAATGTCTATAAGTGACAAACAAAAATATGTAGTAACTGTCTAAATACTGTTGATTTTTCTGGGATTTGTTTACATCAATTTGTTCCTAATGGAAATGCGTTGGACAATGGGGTTCCCAGAGACTTATTTTTTGTCTTTGACAAGGTACATTTGATTCACCATTAGATTCTTACCTTATGATTAACTTAAAGTCATTTTTCTAGAAACTTCCTTGCTTAAACTTCCTTCCAGCTGTGTGTGATCTTTGTTATGCCTTTGAACATAGTAGAACCAAATGCTTAGAAACTTAGGATAATATTGATACCTTTAAAAGGAAACTGATTTCTTCTAGAATTTTTTCACTCTGTTGGGGATGCTCCAGAATGCATTTTTATTTAAAAACCTTAAGGAAGAAAACAGTAATGATGGATTGCAGCATTCAGAGTATGTTTTCAGTGCAGGTAAACCTAGATGCTCTTAACCTAAATTATCTAGCCTGAATTAGGTAACTCTGTTTAAAGCACCAAAAAAGGGAAGATAGTTGGAGAAAGAGGGTATTTATAGCTCATCAAAAGGTTCCTTTTAGCTAGCCTTGAGCTCATCTGAGATTCATGCCTGCCTTATGCAGTCCTCTGATTGTAACCAGACCAGTGTATTTCAACTCATGCATCTTGCTGTGCCTGTATGCAGCATTATGCAGAGCCCAAAATTCTACCTTTGTTATGAATATCTTCCTTTAGCTTTGTGCATTGATAGCTCAGTCAGTTTGCTGGAAGTGACTCAATCCTAAAAATGCTTCATCTGTCTTCTGGAGGTTGTGGGCTGTTAGTTTAATGTGTTTCCAAGAAGTGCAGAACAGCTCAAAAGGGTTTTCATCACCACCTGTTCTGAGAAAGGGACATCCCTCCGGCAGCACTGCAGCTACCCGCCTCCTGGCCATGCTTTTGCCTCACAGGGGAAATATTCAAAGTTGAGTTAATGACATCTGGAATGGGTAAAGTGATACAGGTACTGAGGTGAGTGTTTGGTGAGTTTGACACCATTCAGGCTTCTCTGGAGACTGCTGAAGTTGCTAGGCTTTTGAGTTGCATGGAAGTTTAAGTTATTTTTCTGTGTATTGATTCTATCTGGTTTGAGTTTCTTGCAGCTCGTTCTGCTGAATCTATTGCTTTATAAATATATAGAGCACTTGGTGTAGGAAAAACTGTCTCAGAAGTGTTTCTGGTATGAAAGAATAGTGTGTTCAGGCAGATATTCCTGTGCCGACATGTCCTGCAATTATATATTAGCCCATAATCTGAAGCAGCGAATACTCTTACAGATATTCTGCATGTTTGTTTAATGCACACATATAGCTGTTACTTGCAAGACAGAGCTGTAAATATTATTTTCTGATTTCCTTGAAAATAAAAAGTATCCTGTGTAAGTTTACTAATTGCATGTTTCTTCTTTAGTTATAGAGTCGAAGACACTGCAAGGAGACAAGGGAGAGCACAGTTTTGATGCTCCTGGAACATTTATCATAGAAAATACAACTGTTGAATTTCAGAAGAATACAGACAGGGAAATCATAAAGATCCAGGGACCTCTTGGAGCAGATTTCATTATCAAGGTGGGATGTGTGTATGTACAAATCTACAAAGATACTGCAAAGTATGTGCAACAGAGTAGGTGGCTTCATCAGCTTGTAGCAGTACCACAAAATCTTTCAGCTAGCAAATAAGGAATCCTAAATACAGTCCAGAGGTAATTTATACTAAGTATATCCAAACAAATTAAAATGTTACAAGGTTAATGTCTTTTCTGTGGTGGAAAGTACAACAGTGATAAAAATGACCAGGAGTTTTGTTTTAATTACTGAGAGAGTATCAGTGTGATCCTGTGCAGTGGATTAGTGTTAATCCAATTGAAGACTGCCACCTACTGAATCTGGGAATCGCTTCCATGCAGCACCCTAGAATCAATTTTAGCTAATCCAGCTACTGACCATTTCTAATCTAAGTTTCTCTTCTACCCAGACCACACACCAATGGCTTGCATCATACACACAGATATTTGTATGTAGAAAAAAATCAAGATTTGACTGCCAGAGAAGGTAGTCATACAGTTTTCCACTGGAAATGACAAGTGTTTCAGTATTGCTGCACCACTTGGCTCTATCTGTCACGTTGTAGAAATAGACTTTCAGTAGTTTTCATTTTGCATCACCAAAATCACAGATGAAGTTAGACTTCCCTGAGTCTGAACCAGTGTGCTTGGATCAATTATAGACTCCCCTCTCCAGCAAATTCTAAAGTTTTGCTAAGAAAGAGAGAAAACAGAAGAATACAGCTAGGAACTTTGGCAATCAAAGTTAGATAATCAAAGTCAGATAATCAAAGTCACATTCAAGATAATCTTGAGTAATTTGTAAAGCAAAGCCACATACAAGTGTTTGACTATTGGAAATTTAAATTTAGTTGTCACTGTGGACTTTCTAGAGGTTTTATGCCTGTTATCATATTACTCTCTGCACTGCTATTATATACAAATTATGTTTTGAGATTACATGAACAGTACAGTATACACATGTGTTGTAATGGAAATTTCTTCAGACCAGGTACTCTGGATCAAAAGATAGTGTGGTTCAGTTCTTCTTCTATCAACCCATCAGTCATCAGTGGAGACAAACAGAGTTCTTCCCTTGCACAGTGACATGTGGAGGAGGTAAGCAATGGCAGTTCTTCAGGGGTGTTTAAATCTGAAGATCAAAAGTGGCAGATTGACAACCTTTGTTCTGCATTTTTATTGGTTAGATGTTTGTGTTTCTTTGCACACCGGTGGTTCTTCAGGAGAATAAATGAAAGAATAGCACCTAAATTGGTTGGTTAAGTTAGTGTGTGCATAGGATTTCTTATACCTTATATTGCTGGAAGTCATGTTCTTCCATAAGGAATGATCATTTGAGTAAGAACTTTGAGTAGGTTGCCCAGAGAAGTTGTGGCTGCCCCATCCCTGGAAGTGTTCAGGAAGGGGCTTTAAGCAACCTGGTCTAGTGGAAGGTGTTCCTGCCCACGGCAGGGTGGCTGGAACTAGATGATCTTTAAAGGTCCCTTCAAACCCAAGCTCATCTATGATTTTATGTTATGACATTCAAAATGGAAAATGCCAATTCATAAAGGGTATTTTAGGAAAGTAAGCAAAGAAATACGGTGAGATTTTAAAATAATGATAATCAAGAAACAGAGGAAGAAGGTATTTCTGGCCACAGTGTAGACAGGAGGGGAGACAGGAGAGAGAGTTTTAGAACACTTAGTTTAGAAATTAGTTACACAGAAAGAAGAATAAGTAAACAAAACTTAAAGAATAACTACTATTAATGCCTTTGACTCTCTGATCTTAAACACTTAGTCCTGATGGTGAGCAGCACATAGTGTGCCATGGCATCAACGCCTGGTTTAAACGCTACAGTTTATACAACGGTTAGATGAAGCACAGCACAACTCTGCTGCTGCTCATCCAGCCCAGCCCACTGCTTGTCATGTCTGGTTCTGCAAAAACTGTAACCTCATGGCAGGAGGAGTGCTTGACATTGTATATAGCTGTTCCAGTTCAGCCAGCATTACCCAGGTCACCTGGAAAACAGACTGGGATCCTGTTGTAGTGGGTTTTTTGGAGACTGCAAATATGGTTTAAATAGTTACTTGGGACATGAATAAAGATGTTTAAAGTGCAAGTGGAGTCTGGGGATCCTTTGATGGACCACTTGCACCTCACTTTAACATGAAATGCAGACAGTATATGTGTGTAATATCTAGTCCCAGAGGAAACTACTGTATCTTATAAGATACTTGGCCTCATGAAGTGTGATTCTTGCTGGAAGTGTGAGTGGCAATACATGTCCTCTGATGATTCCACTGCACTGTGTATGATTTTTTTTTCCTAACTCATCTGACAAGGGAAGAAGTGTAAAGCATCACAGTTACTTTTGAGGACTGCAGGTAAACACTGGATAACTCAAGCGACATATCTACCTTCAAGTTTGTTGGCTCAAATCCAGCCTTATGCAAACTGGTGTTATGGTTTGAAAATTATAGCTACATGTCAATCTCTTTGAAATCAGCCAGGGTTTTTAGTGCCCTGCTTTGTAGCTGCATGTCTGTAATATGAAAATGACCTTATAAGCAGGGCTTGACACTCTTGATGGCAGTCCTGAGGGAGGCCAGTAGCTGAAGAAGCACAGAAACTGACCTACTTACTTGCCCATGAAATTAGTAAAGAATGGTGTATTACTGAGGCATGCGGGGAAGTTGTATTGCAGCTGCCTGGCTTTAACCTGTTATCTTAAAGCAGATTTAGTGTCCAGATTGTCTGTTTGGCATATTTTACTGGCAATAAAAGAAAAAGTTCTTCACAACAAAGACTTGGAATCAGTGCACCACCATTCCTCACTTGGATGCTTCTCCTACATTTAATTCTGTAACTTCCATGTGTTGGAGGGGGAATGTGATGGGCATCTCAGAAAGTACTGTCAAGCTTGAATGAGCAAGAATGTCTGAAAATTAAGTTTATCTTGTTTGCAAGTAGCGTATCTTCTGGGTCCTTTCAATACTAACAAGAACTGGAACATACACGCTTTCAGCACTGGAACTGCTTAGTTCCTCTTCATGGTTATCCCTCTCATGCATGATGACACTTTGAATCAGCCAAGAGACACACAAGCAAAGCCATTGATATATGATACTTAGCATTTTCAGTAGACACTGGGACTTGTGCTGTTAGTTTATTGACTCTGTTTGGATTTTAATTCTTGTGGTTTCAAACTTTTTTTTCTTTGCACATACCAGAACATCCTCCTCCTCTCCTCAGTTTAAGTCCAAGTCAGCTCTTTTGAATGAGTCTTTTTTCTTAGCCAAAAAAGCAACTTAGTGGTTTATAAAACTCAGATCCTTTCTTGTAACCAGTCTCCTCACAGACTTCTTTTTTTGGTTTTTTTTCACCAAGTAGTTACTTCAAGCTTTCTTTTGCTGGCTCTTCAACTTGGAATGTTCTTGAAACTATTTCTTGGTTTTCTCCAGTTTAACTTAGCAAAGTTTTTGGACCTCATCTTCAATTCCTCTGGATTTATTTTAAGTATTTTTTTTTTTTTTAACATGCATGACTGTGTAATATAGCCCTCTAACATACGTGGTAAATCCTCCTTGGGGGAGGGCAGTTATAAGTTGTGGAACATGTAGTAGAACCATATGACTTTCTAGGGTTGCCTCTGTGACAGGTGAGCTGTTCCAGTACATGTATTCCTGCATCACAAAAAAATATATATGCTTTTACTCTTAGAATATTATTAGAATAATGTGCCAAAGCCTCATCTAGTGTTAAGATAGGCTAACATAATAGTTATACTGAATTACTTTAAATGAAGATCTGATCCTGCAGGTTCCTGTGCAGTGTTTCCTTGTTTAAAAGTAAACCAAAGAAGAGTAGCAGAAGAAATTAATAGTGAATGGGCAGCACATTTTTTGGGAGGGGTGGGGAAGGAATAAGGCTGCTTTAACATGTTGCTGTTGCCAATATTTAACTTTGTTCCTGCATTAGGTTATCAGCTTAATTCAGCTGAATGCATGGATATTCGTCTGAAGCGTGTTGTTCCTGATCACTATTGTCATTACCATCCAGAAAATAAGAAACCAAAGCCCAAGCTAAAAGAATGCAACATGGATCCCTGCCCTTCTAGGTTTGTATGACAAATAAGTTTGTGTGTGGCATAGTCAGTTACTAAGGAACAAGAAATTGTATTTACTTAATTTAATCTCTTTAATCTTTATGGCTACTTAATCTTGGTTGATTATTGCACACATTAAAGGCTGATGTTGGGCACCGCTGCCTATAGATTTGTAGCATCTCTGTTGCAGAATAGGAGACTTTGCTTTATACAGAGATACTGTAAATATGAATTTGTCTGTTCAAGGGCTAATTCTACTTTATCTTTTGCTGAGTGGTACAGCACTAGTACAAGGATTTTGTGAGGCTGTGTGAGAAGGACAGATTGTTTGCCTGTTTCGGATTTATTGATGCTGCCATTCAGGATTCCTCATTAGACAGACTGTAGCTCCACTTCTGTCAGAGTACAAGTTTTGCCCATGGTTTAACTTGTTTTATTCATCCGCCCACTGTAAAAGTTTTATTCTTTGTTTGTACGGTGGAATTTACACTTAATTATTAAAGTTTGGGGGGCTTTGTGTTTTTGTACTAAGAGTTTAAAAAAAAAATCATTCAAAGTAAATATACTTGTATTACAAATACCACAGAACATTATTGCCAAATTACAAAGGCTATAGTATACATAAATTGTATTGAATTACACTACAGTCTTTCAAACTAACTTTTGGATTGTCTGGTGAGGTTTCCTGGCTCTGCTAAAGAATCTTAAAATAACATCACAATATCAGGTCCCAGAACCTCACATTAATATGCCAGCTGGCCGGGCTAGAGTTATAGGCAAGAAGAAAAGGAAACACTCTCAATGGATTTCATTTCCTATAGCTAAACTGTCCATTTCCTTTCATTCCTGTAGAACATAATCATTGATAGTGACCTCTAACAGTTATAGATGTGCAGACTCTCAAGGTTTTTTTTCCTGGAGAGTTGATCACTATGTGGAGTGGTAAGATTTTAGTAATGCTTAATGGCAATGGTTGCCAAATGTTGCAAAGCTGGAATGGGAAAATTAGGGAAGGAAAGGGTGTAATTACCTTTTCCTTTCAAATTTAGCTTATACAGACAGAAATAGGGAAGTACTACTGGATATAATACCATATCTCTTGGCATTGATAGTAACGGTTTATGCCTGCTCTATGCTGTGCAGTTCTAGAAGGGTCTTAATCACCATTCAGGGCCTATCTAGGATTAGTCCTGTGATGCATTTATGTCACTGACACTCAAGTTCCTCAGTGTCTTTGTTGCAGGTTTAAGTATATAACTTTTCTTGAGAATAAATTAGCACAGTCCTAAAAATTCGCTGATAATACTTTGCTGAAGGTTTGTTCATTTAATTATTTTCATTTTTGATGGTACGAAGTGGAGAAACTGTATGAGGAGTAAATTTTATCTGTGCAGAAGAGGTAAGGTTATACAAGTCATTGTTTGCCACAGGGGTGATGTGTAATGGATGTAAGATTCCCTCATTTCACATTGGGAATTGCTTACTTTAAGTATGCTCATGTAAAAATATGTACTTGGTATGCTGTCTCAGGTATGAGAATTAATGATGCAATATTTATTTTTTTTGACAGTGATGGATTTAAAGAAATCATGCCCTATGATCACTTCCAGCCACTTCCTCGGTATGTATAATCAGGACAGCATACGTGTCAGCATTAGCACAATTTTCACTGCGAACATACTATTTGAGTATTAAGATCATGGCACATCTGATTTTGTACATGACAGCAAGTTTATAACAATCCTTTACATGTTTTGAAGTTTGTGATTTATTTCAGTGCACTCTGAATGATTAGCTTAACAGTAAGAGATTAATATGCTCTTCTTGAAAATATCAGTGTGGAAGACTTTAGAATAAAGAACTGTCCCCCTAAGCCTTCTCCTGCTATAGTTTTGGGAAGAACATCTCCATTAAAATGCATGTATGAATTCTTGTCTTAATGATGAATGAAATGAAATGTTTTTATTTTGAAGATGTATGCAATGCATGTATTCTTTTATTGAACAGGTCTGCCTGTGTTACAGGACTCTATAAATTCTTTTTTCGTCAAGAGGTCTCATTCTTCTACTCTTCATTAAACCTACACTTTATCTATTGACATCAAGGCTGATGTCCCATTAAAGACACTGAGTTGTCTGAACATATATTACCTAAAATGAAGTTGTCAGAGCACAGTTTGTTGTCATTTATTTATTTACCTGAATCAATGACAAGAATGTAAATCTTCTCTGGAAGGCTTACATGTTCTGTGAAGAATGTTGGGACTAAAAAGCATTGAGCCAGATTTACTGTTAATGTGAAGAATTATAGTTGATGGAGTTAGATGCGTATTTATCTAAGCTGATCCTCTGCTTTATTATGTCATGAAATGAATAATGTATATTTTTCTAAAGAAGTAAAGATATGAAGTAATACGAATGAAATCATAGACTTGCACGGCTCAGTGGAGCTACTGATTGCAGCTGATATAAATGTCATAGTTTATTTCTGTAGCAATTTATGCTTGTTGTGGATCTGCTGTCCTGTGATGTACTTTGGCTTTCCTACATACATTCAGGTTTTTTTCCTTCACAGCTTTATCCTGTGAAGTTCGATAATTATGTTCTGTGTCTCTCTCCTTCCATTTTTTCTGCCAATTCCTTTGTACTTAAGGTCTCCTCTGGAACTTAGCATAATTTATTTACATGAGTATTTCATCTTCTGAACTGTTCAGGGCTTGGAGGCCAGTTGAAAGAGAAATCAAATCCCCCTTTTTGTGCTTTACTGTGCTCAGCACGTTTGCATGACACTGTGGTGAGATAGATTGTCTGCAGTAAAGCTGTGGGCAGGTTCTCTTATTTCAAACACTGAGAAATGCAGACAAAGGCCCACCTCATTTCGACACCTCAGTGTGTCCTGTCAGAAGATATCATGGTCTTCCTGGGTGATGCTCAGGAGTAAGAACTATATGATAGCAGGTTGCCAAGTAGGGCACAGAGTTGGTGCCAGGAGGAAGGAGAGAGAGGAAATGGGCTGTATTACACTGGGAGGGCCCATAAAGAAGCACAAGATAAAAAAGCACCCTTTCTTGCTGGAATTTCTGAAAGAAAGCAGCAGCTGAAACAGGCACTTTGTATTCCTGCTTCATGAGGTGAATCTGGTCCAGCACAGATGCAGGTCTTGCTTCAGTGTAGCAGGATGTATTTTCTCTGTGTTTTTACCTGTCAAGTAACTGCAATGCATTAGCCTGTGCCAGTTCTGCTGGAGCTCTTTCCACCTTTTCTTTTTGCCTTTTCTTACCTGTTTCTTGCATGCTAATCCAAGAGTGTTCTTGCAAAGCAGGCAGAAAACCAAAGTACTGTAGATATGCTTGAGCAAAACTGTACAGGCTCCTTCACCTTGACCAGCAGTCATACATCACACCTCCTACATAACACGAGGGCCATGTGGAGGGCTGCTTTGCAGTCCTGTGGTGTTTACCACTACTTTCCCATTCACACGAGGAAGCTGTGGGAAAGTCATGGTGCGCACCACAAGATCTTGAAAGAGTTCTCCTGTGGCTGGAGTTGTAAATGCCCCACTGAAATATTTTTACAGATGGAGAATTCTTTTGAAATAAATAGGAAAATTTCCCAGGATGAAAATTTTCTTTTAAAGCTTTTGGAATGCCTCCATTTATTTCAGACTTGTTGGACTGTTGAGGATCCCTTGACAGCTGTGGGTTCTGGAAAGAATCTCCTTGACTGCTTGCCCAAGACCCCCCTTTTCCCCAGTAGCCATGGACCTCACTTCATCTTGAAAATGCTTATGGGAGTATGGGATCTGGAGTGTGTTCGAAACTGATGAGATAAAGAAAAACAACTATAAAACTTCATGCTATAAACACTTGCAAGGCTAGCATTACATATAGCACAGTGAGCCTTATGTATATAAATCCATGAGCTGCTAATTCATTGAGCAGTTAATTGCTCTGCAGTTTCTGACTTTTTTTGAGGAAAATGAGTTGACAATGGTAGTTCATTTAAGTCAGAGAAGTGTAACTGTTGCTCTTCAAATGTATCTTGTACTTGTGATATGGTATCTTATGGGGACATCCAGCTTTATTCTAAATGTTTTTGAGTATATGCTCCATGGCTAATGTTTCATGGCTTGCTCTATATTTTAGACTCATTCTTTTGTTAAGCTTAAGCATGATTAATATGTTTTTGTAGGCAGTTTGATGAATTGGATAAAATAGGAAGTGTCCTTGATTTACCTGCGGGATCATAGAAAGTGGGTAGTAGTCACTTAAACTTATCTTTGATTCATAGGCCTTTGCTTCATCTACTTTGAGATTATGACTTCCTTTACGATAGCTAAGTTACTCTTGATAAATTCATTTTGGTGGGATACTGAAGTACTTGACAAGTCCATTGTTCATAATGCATGTAATTTTTTTCATTATCCTGTCTGAGCCCTGCAGTTGTAATAGGAATAAGTTTTAAACTAAGACATTGATGAACCATAAGATGTGCTGCAGGACTGAAGCATTTCACAGGGCTTTGCTTTGATTTGGGTGGGTGGTGGGAAAGAAGCAAGAGATAGTAGGTGAAGGGTGAGGAAAAATTGTGTGGGGGTCAGTGGAATCTATAGACAAATGCTATGATAGGAGCTTGTTATCTCTAAACTTGAAAAGAGCAGGACATATTGAAGTTAGTTTTTGTTGATAAGTGACTGCTTAAATGTACATTCATGCTAAGACCAGGAGATAAATGAAACAGTTTATAACCTAAAAATTGACGTGTAATTCTCACTTAAGGTGGTGCAGCAATTTCCATCTTTATTGTGGTTAGGTCTAAGATTGTGGATAGATGTCCATTCTGAAGACATTCCCTCCCAGCAGGTTGTTTATCATCCCTCTGTTGGAGGCTACTACCCTGCAGCAATGCTGGTTGACAGGGCTCTGTGGACTTTCCTTTATCTGTGCATAGCCCTGCTTCAGGAGCAATCAGCTAGGTTAGCCGAAGCAGCTGAAATGGATGAGCAGCTGCCTTTTGCTTGAAGCAAGTTGGAAAGTGTGAATACAAAGTCATTCAACAGCATTTTAATGAGGGTGGAAAACTCTTGCAGAACTGCAGTGATGACCAGCCAAATGGTAGCTGTCACAATTTAATTTGCTCACGGTCCTTAAGGATGAAGACAGTTTGAAATGAAATGGCTGGGTTTACCCAAATCGAGTATTCGAATGCCCAGAAAAGCTCTTGCGTGAAGAGATTTTTTTTAGGGTAGCCTGCATAATGTGGGCAGTGATGAGCTACTGGGCAATAACACCCTCAGTGAGCACAGCCAGATCTGTCTTTGTTTGTGGACTTCATACAATCTCAATTACATATGATTGTCTCTGACAATGGTAATAGGAGTGTGTGACCATGTAAATTAACTGAAAAGTATTCTGTTTAGAGTATTTAGACTATTTGCAAGTAAAATCATTCCAGTAATCAAACTCACTATATTTAGTGTCTTTAACTCATGTATGAGAATAAGATTTTTAGTTATTCTGTTAAATGTACTTAAATTTGTAGTTCTGTTTTTCTTCTCAATTTGCAAATGAATTTAAGCCTGGAATAAGGCAAGGTAGTTCTGTAATCTGATGTATTTTTATTCAGTGTATGGTAAGAATCCAGCAACCAAACTGTCACTGGCTTTTAGTGACACTGACACTGAATTCAGTATTTTGCACTTTTAATAGAGGTTAATGGAATAAAAAATAGCCTTATTTTTAATATATACGAGTTCTTCTTCCAGGTGGGAACATAACCCTTGGACTGCATGTTCAGTTTCCTGTGGAGGTGGTATTCAGAGAAGAAGTTTTGTGTGTGTAGAGGAGACCATTCATGGAGAGATACTGCAAGTGGAAGAATGGAAATGCATGTATGCACCTAAGCCCAAAGTCATTCAAACCTGCAACTTATTTGACTGTCCTAAATGGGTGGCAATGGAGTGGTCTCAGGTAAGTTGAAAAATAAATTGGACCTTTATTTTTGTTTTCTAAAGAAAGCCTCTAGTCTTGTTTGCATGTATTTGTGAGCACTGGGCTATTAGAAAAAGACAGCCCTGCAAGCATAATTCGTAGGACTTACTAGGAGAAGCTTGTGCTAAGTAATTTGGCCAAACAATCAAAATGTTAATATGTCTGTGTGGAGAAAAATCCATATAGAATTATTTATGCCTGTTGCATTCCTGCTTCGCACGGAGGAGGGATGAGAGCCAGAGGTCAGGCCCCTTTGCAATCAGGTTGTTTGTCTCTCAGTTCTTGATAAATGTAATATTTCACCACATATAATAGCTAAAGGCATGTCTGTCTAGGGGCTGACAAGTCTGCAAGGGTGATTTTCCAGCATTCTTACCTTTCATTATAGTAACAAGAATATAAAGCCAACTTATCTTGGCTGTAGTTATCTGATACAGTCAGATAGCTCAACACTTCTATAATTTCTTAGTTCATCCAAATGACATCACTAACATGTAGTGAAGAAACTGTTTTTGCAGCACGTCTGACCCAGCTTTAACTGAAAATGACCACTGTGAAAGAGCATATTCTCAGTACATAGCCACCTCTGTTTCAGACTGTTGCCAATCAGATAAGCTTTACAGAACCCCGAGAAATCACTTGCATTCCCAAAACTTGAGACATTTTTTCCAGCATCAACCTTTTCTTTATTCACCCAGCAATGCAGGGGCAAATTCATACATCTGATACCTCACTGATTGTGGAAAAACTGTAGTGAACACATCATCAGAACGTCTAACTTGCCTTTTAACAGTGTTAGTAAACATAATGAAAAAGAAACAGTATGAGGTGATTGCATTGTCTCCTGCAGTGCACAGTGACCTGTGGCCGAGGCTTGCGTTACCGAGTAGTGCTGTGCATTGACCACCGCGGGCAGCACGTCGGTGGCTGTAATCCACAACTTAAACTCCACATAAAAGAAGAGTGCATCGTGCCAATACCATGTTACAAGCCAAAAGGTAACTGGAATTTTGTCTGGGTCTGTTATTGTTTTACATTTTTGTTAGGAGAATTAAAAGCCCCTGGTAACCTTTTTCAGAAATGCCAGAAGAAATACCTAGAATTTACTAGGACTTATTTCAGTCTTGGCAGAAACCAGCATTTTAATTATTGGTGCTAGGAAAAATGCCCTGCTAATATTTTTTGCTGATGATGTGGCCAGACTGTCATGAGGTGAACATGCTAACTAAATCTATACAGCCTGGTCAGACTGGGAAAACCAGAATTAATGAGGCCAACATGGGGAGGGGGAGTTGTTCAATAATACTTAAAATGGGAACAATACTCCATATGTATCACTTGGGATCTTGCTCATTTGCATCTCGTTAAATGTGTCCACATTCTCAGTGGGACTCATCAGTTCATTAAGATATAATCAGACTGGTTTCTTTCTCTCTTCTCCATATCTGCATATTTAAAAGGCCTGTAACAATAATGCAAGTTGATAAATATTCTCTAAAAGAGTTGGTAAGGCATACAACAGTAGGTGGGAAGGTGAAAAGAAAAAACAAAGATGGGGGGTGGGAAACCAGTGTTTCTTGTCACTTGCTCATTCCTGTCCCTCTGGGCCATTTTAGTGGGTTCTGCTCCTGTTCTTACAGTTTTTATTTGAAAGGCTGTACTTCAGACCTTCAGAGCTGACCATAGAGATTTGCATAGAAAAAGTGAAAGCTATCTGTAGACAACCCTGTGTCAGGATGTTTTCAGACTCTAAAGAATTCTTCAAGCAGAAAACTATTCAGAGATAAGCCATGAAGTACGAACCAGCTCTGAATATTTAAGAACCTTCTTCTGGGGGTTTACTGAAATTTGGAGGCACAGATCCTCAATTGGCTTACAGTACTCCTAGAAAAAGCATTACAGAAGTATAGGATGCTTAGATAAAGGAAGCTGGTGTTGTTTTTTAATTTCCAGGTTTGGTATAGCTGCCTAACTCAGGAAAAAAGTAATTCTGTCAATGTTTTCTAATGAAGCCAGTCTATCTGGAACGCAGTGTGTGTTTGCTATGCCCTGGCTTCTTTCAGCTATAAACTTAAATTATGACGATAAGACATTATACTGAGATATACGCTTCAGTCTGCATTTGGGGAAGGTGTGGGAAGGAAGTAAAAAATTAAACACAAATGGAAATTGAATTACTCATACCCTGTCAGTAAAGAGGGGTGTCAAAATGGAGCTCAGACATCATGAGGGAATTTTCTCGTATATTGTGTTTTATTGTCCAGTACATATTCAAAAGCATTAGATCAGTGGGCAATGTAAAGTGTGAAGTGCAAGGTGAATACTGCTAACTTTTGCATATTGTGTTGATTTTGGAGGAATTACTGAATGTTTTTGTTGTGTTGATTTTTTTTCTCTCTCCCAGAAAAAACTCCAGTGGAAGCAAAATTGCCGTGGTTTAAACAGGCACATGAAATGGAAGAGACCATAAGAGTCTCAGAAGAGCCAACGTAAGTACATTGTCTTTTACATTGAAGAAACATTTCCGGCATGTTTTGCAGATCATCTGGAATGACTGTTGCTATGCAGCTTGCTTTGACAGTTGGCCCTCCTTGGGAGATGAGCTGTGTTGTGAGCTGTTCCTAATTTTAAACCTCAGTAGCTTTGCTTCTGGAGCTCCTGTCCTGGATGACGCAGAGCTGCTCTATTATAGTGTCCCTGTACCATTCAAGCAATGCAAAGGGATCTTAATTTAGCCTAATTAATGCATGTGGAAGCATTTCAGCAGATGTAAATTAAATAAATTCAGTTTTATCCCAGCCATTGCAGTTACCTCAAGAATGTAGTGGCTGTGTTAGAAACTAAGAGGTACTTTGTAGGGTTGCCAGCATTTCCTTGGGGGGTGAGCCCCATGCATAAAGAAAGTGAGAAAAACCTGCTGATCTCCGAGCTTAGCTGAATCTAAGTGGGTAAATTGTGATACTTTACATGTGAGTATGTGTGAAATAACATCTGGATTTTGTGAGTTCCCTTAAAAGCTGATGGGGGTAAGCCTCACAATATTTAAGTGCTGAGGATGAAAGCATTATTGAAATCCACCTGCACTTATTCCTGTCCCTTGTATGTTAGGGCATCCACACAATTGCTTATATTCCCTGTGTATGTTCATGGATATATGTATCTTATAAATTCAATATATGGTATATAACTTTCTAGAAAGTAGTTACTTTCTATAAGGCTTTCATGAGAGATTTCTAGCAGTATCTTGTTGTGCATTGCCAAATTCTGCACTCATTTGTAGTAATATTAGTTTAAAATCATTTAGATGAGCTTACTGAAGTTACTTTGGATTTATTATTGCTCTGAGAGTGAAACGTGCCCAAAAACTTCTTATTTTTCTTCATCCATCTAGCTATTCCTGATTTTTGGCACGGTTGCACCAACAGGTGTGATCATGAGTAATAAAATCTTTACACCTGCACTGACTCACAGAAGAAACCTCTTGCCAAACAGGTGTTTGTTATGGTGACTGTGCTTTAAACTTTTCACTGCCCTAGCCTCTCAAGTCAAGTGTCAACCTACTGTGAGCGGTTATTTCACTCTCCAAATTGGTGGCCCTGAATTCAAGCAGGGTAGTAGCAAAGATATAAAAGTAGGGTGATAATTGAAGGGGGTGATGCAACCAAATGTGCCTGTTGAATTCAGCATATCAGAATGAAGGTATATGAGGCCACTGCTAAAGAGGATTCAGCATGAAGCTGTAAAGAAAATGATCTCTGGCATTTCGAAATCATGCTATGGCAGCCATAAGCTAATGTAGTCTCGAGGTTTTTAGGATCCTTCAGCAGCAATCTGACAGAACAAGCATGGAGGACTGGCAGGGACACAGCATGCTAAGTCAGAGTATATTTAGAATATAATAGAGCCGAGCCGGAAACTGTGTAATGGGTTCCCTTGTACCTCGTCCTCACGAAGAAAGCAGTTATTCATGCCTTCCTAGACATGACCGATGTATTCCACTGCAGCCTCACAGTGTGAATGCAGCCATGTGTTCGAATGCTCAGTGCATGTCCTGTCACAGCTGTGCAGTTTTGCAGTTTCCTGGATCTTTTTAATTCTTCATTTGCTCTGGAGACCTAGATTTTCTTAATCTTTCATTCACAATCCTCATCTGTCCTAAGACTCTTTCTTCACATTTTCCAGAAGCATGTTCACTTAAGTCTAAAAGATTTCTCCCTCCACTTATTGCTGATGACTTTTCTCTGCCATCCTTCTCTTTACTGAGGTGTTGCTGAGGTGCTGTGATTTCCTAGTCTGGGTACTCTGGGCCCTCCTGGGACACAGCTCTAATGCTGCAGCCAGGTTCCCCATCACTTTCTTTTTACTTGTCTTCTGCTGTCACCTGCCCTTAGTTTATTCTTCTAAGGAAGCTGTCAGGTAAGGAGAAATGAGAAATAACTGACTTAATTCCATTTTGCGTATCACCTTTTGGTCATGTAGACAATGGTTTGCAACCTGAGCAGTTTCTCAATAGATGCTTTGAATCTCGTGCTCTAACTGCTGTAGTCTTTTCCAGCTGGAGTGAGATTTCTGGGTCAGGGTTTAGGATTTTAAAAGGAACTGTAACAATAGGTTGTAACTTCTCCCAGAGTAAATTATAACAAGATTTCCCTCTGGTTTGAAAGTGTTTAACTTTATTTTCTGTAATTTACACATGGCACAGTGATAACTCACGGCCCACCTCTGCCTAGCCGGGGGGCTTATGAGTTCCTTGTTAAAATGCCATTGCTTTTAATTTTAGCTATGCTTTTGTCATCCAAACTTGAACCACAATATGAAGTCTCAACTTCTAGTCCATCCTTTTATTACAACTGTCTTTCTGTGTTTTTGTGCGATATTTTAGTTGATAATGAATAAGAGAATAAATGCAGCTGTGTTTTAGAACCCACAAATGATGGATATGCCAAAAGTAGCTTGTGGAAGATAAATACTTCTGCCGCTGTGGTCTACCACGGCTGGTGTCCTGAATTTACAGAGAAGGGGAACATTCAAAAGCTTCTCTTCTTTTTTTTTATTATTAGCAAAATAAAAAATGACTGCCCTTAAAGTGTGGCCAAGAAAAATGTAGGTCTGACCTTTTTAGTTTTCAGTTGTGGAATGTGATGACAGTTGATACCAATCATTATTTTAAATGTTCCTCCCTCGAGCCTTCTTAGTTACAGTGGGATTCGCAGAGAAGCTGCAGCAAGGTTTTTGCATCCTTTTTATTAATAGCAAGTTAAAGAAATAGACACTTCAGCCGCCTTACCCTGTCATGGCTTAGGGCAAAACTAAAATGCTTTCAAAAGCTGATATATTTCTTTTTCAGCAGCCTGAGCTAAAAGTTAATCACTAGGTTTGTGGAGTTGCATTCACTGAATGTGAAATGAGGTACCCCTCATAAAGGCTCCTGCTCATTGTGTTTGGGTCATTTTCACATAAATGTCCCCACTGTGCCTTTGGTGATTGACATTTTTCGCAGGTTCCTCTCTGAAAATGGACTGATGATTTTGTCCCACACGTTACACTGAAGGCTGATAAAACCTGGCAGTGCAACTCTGCTTAGAATGGGCAAGGGTGGTGCTTCAGGGAGGGGAAGGGTGCCAGCATCATGGAAGTTCTACACCCGTAAACAGCCAGCATTTTAGATGCTTCTGCAAACTCTTGTCCAGGCTCCCTGGCACTGTAGGGTTGGACTAGAAATATCACAGGAGTGGGTTTTTTTTTCTGTCCCAGGATTTAGGCATTTCCTGTCTTAACTGGAAGCCAGAGCTGCAGGCATGAGGAAAATAAAATAAAAAACTAATATTAAGGGGCACTATGTTTTTCAAGTCTTTAGAAAGGTGCAGAAGGCTGCGCTAAGTTTTTAGTTCAGGTTTGATTTGGTTGGATTGGGCTGTTCTGTACCAGTTTTATCATCAGTAGTTTAGGTCGCTGCTTCATTTTCCAGGTCAGCTTACACTGGCTTTTTCAGAGTGTGCCAGGAGAATGCACATTTCCATTTGTGTAAGACTGATAACACTGCAGCATGGACATACTCTCCAATACATCTGTAGTGTGTACATCATTTGTACCTGTGCAGATGACTGAAAAGTTGTGCCTGCTTTGATTTATGTTTTTCCATTATTTTCCTTTTCTTAATCAGAAAAGGAGTCTCATCTACAAACTCAGTTGCAGATCTCAGACAATTTTGCAGAGCTACCACCATCCTGTCATTCCATTATATATTCCCAATGAGCTGCAAGGGATAAGCACACTCTGAGTGTATGCCCGTCGAAGGCAGAATGAATTTGCTTTGGGGAAGTATTGTGTCCAAATATTAGCATGAGAGAGTATTAGCATGTGTGCTGTGAATGCCACTGAGTAAAAAATATATCACTTCTGCAGCTGATGGAGTTTGCTTTAATTTTAAGGCTTTGTTTGTACTCAGTTCCTTGCTCTAAATTTGTACTAGCAATCTCTGTTGACTTATGTTGAAGATACTTAAAGTGTGACTTTAACATGGTCATCTTTTGAAAGGTTCTATAATTTAGGATTTGAAAAGCCAAATAGTCATGTGACTGATATAGCAAATGCCAAGGTAGAATAAAAAGTATTTGGAGTGGATTTTTATTTTGCACTTTGCTGAAAAATACCAGACACTAATATTCAACAGGAAAACCTCAATTATAATATAGGCTTGCTATAAGTCATAGAGAAAATGTTTAGAACTTTGAGTTTCTTTATAAATCAATTGGTTGCTGAATGAAAGGATTGCTGTGGTTCAAGATTTCCTTTTCATTTATACAGGATTTCAAAAGAAAGCATCATACATTATTTTTGGAATGTCTTAATGCACTCAACTAACAGTACACAAAACTGGCATTAATTTCTGGTATGCTGCTGTCATGCTTTTACCAAAAAAGTTATTTGCTTTCAGACTGTCAACTGTTGTGTGTGGTCAGAACACCAACCAACTCTTTTCGACTATAAATGTCCATCAGTTTTATTTTTCCAATTAGGTACATAACTACAAATGGACTTACACTTTTTTTGCACAGTTTTGCTTGGTTTCAGGAGGAGCTGGGGATACTGCACCCTTTACTGAGGTCTGTCATGGACCAGTGAGCTCTAAAATTTTTGAGGCTCTAAACAGGAAAGGAAACTTTAAAGTGATTGGGTTTGACATCTTTATCTTCATAGTAGACTTGTAAAGGTATTTCATCAACAGCTCCTTAAAGAATAACCAATTACCTTGTAACCTTTATTGGAAATGGGAATAGTCTTTTCCAGAGGAGACAGTCTGTCCTGGGCTATGTCCCAAGCACATCTTGGGTGACTACCCTGAGGACTTAGAGTATCCTTGTGTGTTACCCACTCATCTGTTCTCCTTTCTTCTATTTGATTCTTTCTCTGTATATATTGGCAAGAAGCTATTGGCTCAGGATGATAAACTGTCTACAGAATCAACCACACTGAGCTGACGTTTTTTGATTCTTTCTGTGTATGCAGAGCATAAATTCTGATTTTTGTCTTACACAAGTGTTCCTGTATTTGTAAGGGCAGCTTTCCTGCGGTAAAGAGAAAGAGAATTCTTAGTCAAAGATAAGGAGAAAATCTTTGGATCCTAAGTTGGATTTTTCCTTCCAAATGTTTTTAGCATTGGTCAGATATATCCTCCTGTATCTCCCATTTGTGTTTTGATCATCATCTGCATTTGTACGTATAGTAAAGAGCCACTGCAACCTTTTGAGAAAATGCCCTATGATACTCTGTATTTGATTTCTTATAAATTGTACCCCAGAGCCACACAGGATGACTTCATTAATGAAATTCAGCCCCTTGGCTCTAGTGTCATTTTGAAAATTACTAACAGATATTAATGTGACCCTTGAAGTCAGAGAATATTACAGACTAAAACCTTCGTTTAGTCAGTAAATTCCATGATCTGTAAAATAAAATTCTATTATAGTTCATCAGGAGCATAAATGCTTTCTAATAAAAATGATGGATTAGAGACAGAGCCGGTTAGACTTCTTTATTGAAGATGAGAGGCTTCTTACAAGATGAAATCTGAACAGCAGCCTGCGGTGGTGTGCACTGGAGATAGCTAGGTTTGGAAAGTGCTTCTCTTCTCTCCAGTTACTGACTATTAGTATGACATAAGGTGATGGTCTTTCTCAGATTTAAGCAATCTGCAAACATATTTTTGGCGTATGCCTAAGTCTGTATACCTGAGGAGCTATTTTATATTGTATAGATATGTCTTCATGGAGTTTCTCCTTTTTTTCTTTTCCTCTGACGGATTTTGAGAAAAAATAGTATTATGTATTGTCTTCTTTGTGTGTAGACATACATTTATGTTTTAGTGTGTTTTAACTGTGCACACACAGACACAATTATATGGAATAAAATGACAAGGTTTCTACTGTGATTCTTTGCAGGTTTATTCCTGAGCCCTGGTCTCCGTGCAGTGCCACATGTGGCAGTGGCACACAGGTGCGAGAGGTGAAGTGCCGAATTCTTCTTGCATTTACTCAGACTGAGGTTGAACTGCCTGAGGAGGAATGTGAAGATGTGAAACCACCAACGGAACGAGTCTGTCACCAGGCATCCTGTGACAGTGATCCTGTCCCCTATGCACCTGATTTTTCACATGCTGAAGACGGCAGCACCATTTATGATTGGGAATACATTGGTTTTACTCCTTGTTCAGCCACATGTCTTGGAGGTACCTTTGTTTGATTGTTTGTTTATTCTGAGTTGTAAGTATTTGGCATTGTTTGACATTGATGGGGCTTCTGTTGGTGTTACCATAAGCTAGCTATGTAGATCTGTAGGAAAATATGCAGCTTCAAGTTTAAAATTATTTCTAGGTTATCCATAGAGTATTTCAAACTACTTCATTTTCTTTATAATCTGTATTCAAACACCAACTTTATTTGGTTAAGTAAGGTGCAAGAAGGTGTTGATATAGCAACTTGCTTTAACCTTGTTGCTGAAGGAGTTATCGGCAGCCAGGCAGTTGGTGATACCAGCATGTTTCTAGGAACCAAAAGTATATAGTTTTATTCCCATGTTAATTATTCTTTATCTTTTGAAATGCTACCATTTTCTACAGCACAGTAGGGATACAAAGTTGTAATTAGGGAGACCTGCTTTCAGCCTGACCGGCATGAAGATCAAACAGAAGTTTGTTTAGGTCTTAGTACAGTATATCACTGTATAGGAACTTTGTGCCATATATCTGTCTGCAAGTAGTTAGGCACATTCCTTTTTGGATGTAATCAAATCTCCCTGTCGTCGTAAGTACATGTTACTAGACAAAGTTGTTGGTGTCGCTACTACATACCATACTTTGGGACTGAACAAGTGAGTTTAAGACTGAACTGAGTGAGTTATGAAGTGTTAAGTGGAGGCAGTGGAATTGTGAACACACCTATATATGGCAGGACTGATGACATCAGTGAGAAGCGAAGACAGTTGTACCCATAGAAGAAACAAAAAATGTAGAAAAAGGGAGAACAGAAACAATTGGAAGCAGAGAGCCAGTCTAGAGCTCACAGAATGCAGCCTCCTTTGTACTAATCTCCAGTTCAAACCTTGAAGACAGACATTAGGAGGGATGCCCTAGAATGCTACCAGGATGATGGTAAGTGACTGATAAGTACCTCCTTTATCATCTACTGCTGCTGTTTATTGATGGGGTTGATCCATAGGATACTAGCACATGTGATCCAAAAAGCTGATGCATCCCATTCCCTCCCCTACCTTCAGTGGGCACTAGGACTGGTAAGATGGAATCCTAGTATATATAGTCCAAGTATATACGCATAAGCGTGTGATGGCAGCAATAGCTGTTGTGACTGAGTGTCTCTGTTTCTTGTTTTAATGAGGAAATTATGTTTAGAAATCAGGAAATTGTACTCAAAAGCAGAAACAAGGCTTTCATTAGTACTAAACTTGTAGTTCTCTTTTTCATATCTCAACCGATTTGTGTAATGTACAATGATTTCTTTGCCATCTTTTTAATCCACTTTAACTGGCATTTTAGCCAGTATCTTTGTCATAGGTGTTCTGAAACTCCAAAGTTTTGAATTTTGAGGACAAAAGCAGACATTTAGGCTGAAATGATTAGGATGAAATTGTGCCTACAATTTCACATGTGCGTGTTTGCATTACTACACCTTCACATGTGAGTTTGTCTGTGCAAAAACATTCACATAAAACCTGAACTTGATGTGCAAGCTGACAGTTAATTCAAGGATCCTGTACTGAAGACAGTAGGTTCATTTGCCAGCATGAAGGAACTTCAAAATGACTGATGAGCATGTTCAGCTTATTTTGTTGCTGAGGGAGCCGAGTGTGAGTTCTGTTGTTCACTTCTGGTCCTTTCACGAATTTGTGAGGTTGTCTGACCCAGAGTGGTCCTATAGGTGTTCTTAGTAATCTAACCTTTTGTTTGATACGCAATAGAAATGATCTGTTTAAAGAAGTTTAAAGGAAAATATGTTTGTGTTCTTGGGACTTCTGTGGTATCACTGCTACTATGTCTAGACATTTTCCTTACTTGATGCTCCTGGGAAATGTGGGAAGTTGTCAGGATATTTTATCAATTAACAGCTTCAGAAGTCCCTGTGCTGTTATGCTAGTTAGGTAGCAGTGATTTTTTCCTTCTATCAGTTCAGGTCGTCTTGCTGCCTTGGCAAAGGCTTTCAAACAGACCAAAAATTACCTGCCGATAGTTTTAAAGGAACCAGACATCTCTTCTGTTTCCAACTTACTGCAATGTACTAACTAATGATCTCACTGTCTACTATTTTTCCATTGTGTAGTTCAAAGGAGCTGATCCATTTCTGCTAAGTTTTATGTTTAAATCTCATTTCAATTAGATGAACTCTTTCGTTACAAGAAATAAATGTTGTCTGAGTTTGGAATATCCCAGTGTAATGTAAATTATATTAGGTACTTTTTCTTTAGTATGTATGTATCTAGCAATAGCTATTAAAATAAATTCTTGTGGATTATTCCTTTGGATTTCTGTATCCTCAGAACTCCTATCTCAGTTTCTTCATGCTTCACTCTCTCCGAATGAGGGAAAAGCCTGCAGGGTCTAAGTAGGCTGGAAGCTTTATAGCCACTGTTTGAGCAAGGTTTGAATCCCTATTTCACTACTTGTCACTTGCACCTTTTTTATAAATACTCATACAGACTAGACTTTAAATTCAAAATCTCTTCTGGTCCCTCTCCCAAGCAGATGAAAAAATGTGAAGGGAACTTCTGTTTCTTGCGGTATTAGAATTAGAGAGATAGAGTGATCTGCAAAGCATTACAAAACATCATCCTTACTTTCCAGTTCATGATATTCATCAGGTTATAGAGCATCAGTAACATGAGTCATTGGTCATTTTGTGTGCTTTCTGCACCATATCTGTATGGCTTGTCACGCAGCATATGGAGCGCCACAAAACTTGCTGCTTTTGAGGACTGCTATGTTGTGTTATGCCTGTTAGCATAATTAACACTTCTGTCATCAATCTTTCCATAAGTGCAAATAAAAGTCATCCAGGCCAGCTTGTCATAAAGCAGACAGCTTCTTTAACATCCATAGGAAACTCTGTGACCATCCTGAAAGCTAAAGATCTATTTTGTCTTCAGTGCCTGAAGAAATCCCAAACTGAAAATAAGCCAGCTATGTGCTTGGGAAACTCGGGCTTTGCCCACATATTCCCAGACTGTTGGGATTTTTTTCAATCTGAAGAATTTTGGCCCTGATGCAAGAGTCCCCAACAGAAGTAGAAGTTTAATTTTCGCAGTATTGTCAGTGAGAGGTAAGACGTTACCAGAATAAAGAGTATGCCTGAGGAGAATAAATATTTTTCTTGCAATCTGTAGTATTTCTTTACAGTTGTCGATAATTTCACTACTCTACAATATTTGAAAGAGCTATCTTCCATTTAAAAAAATAACTGACCATTTCTGGATCCCTGTTTAAAAATACCTTGGATTGCAAGAGGCAGCTTTTAATAGCTCAATGTTATTATTGTTATTTATTCTCTATTTGTTTCAAAAATCGAGATTCAGGCCCCCTAAAGTCATTATACTGGTTTAAAAATAATGAGATTAAACAATAAATACATATGCACTTCCTGTTGTTTACTGTGTAGTCTGTGGCTTTAGAAGCTTTAGGGTGCAGTCAGATTGTGTTTTCAGGCATTTGTCTGGACCATAATGGCTAAAAGTTTACCATTTTATTTATATGAAACCTAAGATTCTTAGAAAATTAATGGATTCCAGCCAAATTTAAGGGCTCTTAAGAAAAGCAATGACCGTTCTGAGACTCACATATAAAGCTGAGAGCATTTGCAAAAGTGTTGTAGGAAACTGGTTACTCCTATCACTAGTTTCCTTAAGTGCAGACGCAAACTGTTTGCTGTTTTAAAGAAGGAGCTGTAAATAAGTCAGTTCCAATGGATTTACAGAGAGGCTCAACCATATGCAGGACTTGGCATTTCTTCTGGCTTATTTTCAGCTGATAATACATATTTTTAAGCAGTAACCAAATTGAGACTATCTGATAGAAATAAGTGAGTGTCCTTCCTTTTCCAGGTGTAAAGAATAGATCCACCCTCTGATCACTTGCACAGCAACTTTCCACCCCCATTTTCTTTGTGCTCTAAAAAAGGCAGAAACAAAAATTGCTTTTTTCAAGCATTCTGATCTTTTAACACAGCTTCATGCACTGTGTGTTTCACTGCACAGAAAAGCTTGTAAAAGAATGTAAATGTATGTGGTTTGAATGCTGGGTTGAAATAGAAAATACTCTATTTCACTGAATAGTAGGATAATTACTACAATAGTGCATCAGATTACTATAAAAATACTTAATGCTCCCTGCTGCATACATAATGTTTTAGTTAAATTATCTACAATGTTTATATTATAAGCCAAGAAAGTCGTACATATAAAACTTTGCTTGTTTGAATAATAGAATTTTCCGTTTTCCAATCGACATAGAATAAGAAATTTATCACTGATTGAAGTTCCCAACTAAAGGAAAATTATAGTTTGTGGTGAGAAATCTGATTGTCAAGACATTTTGACAGTTCAGTTCAAGCAAATGCTGCATCAATTATGTGTAGTTATTTATTAAATAGAACTATCAAACTGAGAACCAAGGAGCAGGAAAGGAGCGTGTGGTATGTTTTTTAACAGCTCTTTAATATCCGTTTTGCACTTAGAGCATCAAAACAGGATGCCATTTTTCTTTCAGTAGAGCCCTTCGGGGAAGAATCACTACTTCCCTGTAGTTAAGTCAGAGGGAAGATACACCACATACCAACAATTCCTACTCATAACACAATTAAAGCTAGGTAGGTCATGCTGCAAGGCAGAAGTGGTTAATGACCTCCAGGTGGCATGTTGCAATCAAAACCCATAACCTGGTAGGACATGTTTTTGTTCATTTGGCTGGCCAGTTTAGTTTTTGTAACACTGAAATTAAAATTTCCCTTGGGATTATTGCCAATTTAGATAGTCTGAAAGGAATCTTATTTAATTTCCCTCCTTTGTGTGAAATATTAAGAAGATATTACTTATCACAGCCTTTTTCAAAGCAGCATCACCAAAGTGTGGCTTTCCTGCAGAAACATAGGGAGGTCAGTGAAACTGAAGGTTCATACCCTAGGGTAGATTTTGACCTAAAATAGGTATTATATGGATCCTTGACATGGGCTTGATGGCTTGTCTGGTAATGTCATTCTGTTTCTGCCAGAG
>JANHGB010033945.1:0-13437 GCA_026283785.1 Coracopsis vasa
TAATTGGCCATTACAAAACAAAACAAAACAAAACAAAAAATCTTCAATCCAAAACACCCTCCCCCCCAAAAAAAAGAAAAAACCCCAAACCAAACCAAACCAACCAACCAAACAAAAAAACACAACAAACCAACTCACAACACAAAAAACCCCCACACAACCAAAAAACCAAAATCCCTTTAAAGCTCTTACATGGATATTCATCAAGACTATTAGAAGAGAAATTTTCTTTCTTTGTACTTGCATATTTACTCCCAAAACACTTAAACTTTGGTGTTTAGTTGTATTCTGCCAAAATCAGTGGGTACATCTTGGACTACAAAATCACAGGAAGCAGTTTTCCAATTCCCCTTACAGATTTCAGCTTGCACCGTTGACTTATGGAAGGACACAGTGTCTTGGTATTATGAATAATAGTTTGAAGTTATCAATCCTACCCTTATTAAGTTAATATGGGCTGGGCAACGGAGACAGCACAGCAGTGGACAGCAAATTAATTTCAGTAGCATTAGTCAAAGGTTTTTTCTGTGATTTAGGATGGCAAAAGAAAACAAATGCATCATTTTTAAGGAAAAATGAAGCTTATTCAAAATTATGTAATGCACATTTTGATAGAAAAATTACTACTTTGGTAATGATGCAGCCATAGAAATTCAATAGACATCATATCTTTTAAATACTTTTTCATGAAGAAGTTTTTGTTCCACTTGGAAAATTCATTAAATTCAGTCAATCAACATCATCAGCAGGTAATAAAATTCCATCAGCAAAACAATTTTTTAAAGCTAATTTTTTTGAAATCTCTTGTGTTACCCTGGCTTTCAGTTACCTTAAATAATGGAGGAACCTTTCCCTTCATTTTGTAGACTATTTGCATTCAATATCTAAAAAGGCTGCACTTTCAAAAAAAAAGGAAAAGGATGAAGCGTTTCTAACTCTGAGATATCTCATATAATTAAGCCTCCAGCTGCATACATTTTTAATATCGCAGAAAACATAATAATTGACATATGTGATTCTGGATCACACTTCAGATTTTAAATTATTTCACTCGACTGAAATGTGTTTAAGTGCACTATCGAGACACTTTCAGTAATTCAGCTTTTAATGATTATCCATCTCTCCAGTGTTACCTTTGATGTTAAAAAAGTATGAAAATTAATGTAATTTCCCCACATTCTCTTTGGGTTATATTCAGATGTATCTTAAATATTTTATTTAAGAACTCTTCCTGACCCCAGCTACAGCAAAAATGTGAGAAGATTTTACTTACAATAATTTTGTCTTGTAGTTTGTTAAATTTATTGAGATGATCAGGACCTCAAAACCAGCACTGATTGCTGAATCTGAAATAATAGCAAAGGATTAAATCAAGAGGCTACAGCAGACATAAAAATGCAAGATGCAGCAACCAGCTCCTAATAATGAATGTTTCCAAGATTACACTAAGACCTTTAAGATATAATCATGTTCTTATGAATCAAAATTAGTAACTTGGGAAGTTTTGTTACCCAATGTGCCCATGGTCCACTAGGCCAAAAAACAGCATGTACAGTCCAGTGCCAGATATCATTTAATTCACTAGTGGTCAACAAATGCACAATTGAACACTTCAGATTAATCATAGTTTGCCACAGAAATCTCTGAACTCCATATACAAATAAAGAAACTTAAAAGACTATATAATCAACACAGCTAAAATAAGTAAATCCATGCTATCACTTAGTATTGTACATTATTTCCAGCCACAGATGGAATCTGCGTGGTTTTTTACCTATTAAATAGAAAACAAAAAAGCCCAGGGTATAGCCTAGAGTAATGGTCTAAACCACTTCAGTATAAATGCTGTTACTAATGGATAATTCTTGAACTTTTGCTGTAACACACCTTATTTCTTCATGAAGAAGGGTCAAACTCATCACAACCTTATGTAGAAACTCCAGTTTGGTTTTTTTTCTCTTAATTCTTTATGCTAAACTCACCTTGCAGCCAGGGCATAGTTTTAAAAATAAAGTTTGCTTTTGCTTCTGCTAAAAGTTTTCCTTATGATGTTGGCTGGTTTTATGAATGGTTTGAGACAATGCAGATGCTAGTAATAGGGCTTCACTGAAAAAAGCAGAATTGTCGTAATTTTAAAGGGATTGCTTTGACACAAAAAACAGTTTTGTACAGGCTCTGGACAAATTTTGTGTAGGAAAAAAAAACAGTGTAACTCTTACATATCCTTCCTCTAATTGTCATATTCCCTTTAAGATCCCTTGTACTCTTTAGAACCAGTAAGGACCAAGATATCCAGAAAGTTATGTTCTATCACCAGCATGTCTTCTTCTTTCTTTTTTTTATAAGACTGTATTATGTTTGGTTTAGAAAATTATTTTTTTCTTTACATGATATTTTTAATAGAATCAACCAGGGATCATTTTATTGATTCTTCCCTGAAGATTTTTTTTTTGTTGTAGACCAAGATGCACGACCTTCTTCTGTTTAAGGCTATATTTTAATTTATCACTATGCGTAGAAGTGATCCAGACAACAAAGACTTCATTTGATAAGTGTTTTTTTTCATTGCATTTTGGTTTGTTTGTTTTCAGTTCTTTTTGTAAAGAATGTTTAACAATATCTGAGTGTGCAAGCTGAAATAACCCCCACATCATTCCTGTTTTGGGCAAAGAATCTTCACAAACCTTCCCCTCAGGCAGAAAGATAATACTTTTTTAAAAAGACAAGCTTTGTAATGTGCCCTGCTGGTCAACTGAACACTTCACAGGCTGAACTTAAAGTCGCCCAAGTACAAGTGCAGTGTCATTCAGCAACCTGACAGAAATTCAGTGTGAGATGTCACATTTCCACTCCTCAAAAGGGAACGCCTATGGTAGAAATAGCCAATCCAGTCCTTCTCCGGTAAATTTCATTTGAAAACTATAGAATACTTGTCCAAAAAGTAATCAGGTCTCCATATGCTGGCACTGGCAGTGTCAGTACACCCTCTATTACTGTTATAATTTTCATCCTCACACCCACGATTCTCTGTTGCAAGTGATGATCCACTATGTGCAAAGATTGTGATACTGCCATGATCACATAGTCCTCTTCATACTTGTAGAAAATGAGAGATGACAAATTTTGCAGAAATGCTCAGAAGAAAGAATTTCTTGGCAAAACCAAGAAATATTAGTAAAGTTAGAGAAAGAACCTCTTTCCTGGAAGCTAGACAGCTTAGAAGCAGTTTTTCTTCCCTCAGATCTGTGATTACTTTGCTTCTGGTTCCTGCCACAGCCAAGTGAACAAATCACCCATCAGTTCCAGACTGTACATGTATTGAAGGTGCAGAACAAATCTGGATGTCTGTGACTTCAGCTTGCAATTGTCATGGGTGGAAATGGCAAGAACGAATTTGTATCAAAGGTAGTGAAAGCAATTCCAGAGAGGGAGACTGAGAATTCAGCAGAGCTTGATCCATGACATTTACTTGGCTTTATCTCACCAAAGTAATGCACACTACTGATTTTGAAGGCAGTGATATGAGATGAGTTTTAAAAACCTAGAGGGTAAGTCGGACACACAACACCTTGTACATGCTGAATTTGTATAACTTCTCTAGGCAGTGGGCAGGCTATTATAACTTTATTGTTTCAGGATATAAGCCTATTATACTCTGCAAATGAATACAGTGACATTTTGCTGTATCAGTTGAAAAGATTAACAGTTCACAAAGCAAACTGCCGAGTGCGGCAAATTAAATACATTAAAATGTGCAAGCTTAAAATTCTATACTCCCTGTGCTAGAAGCTTACATACAATACAGTTTAAAGGGTCTCAGTGGCTCAGTTAATAATGCACTGGCCTGTCAGCTTTCTGGTTGCAATTTAAGTCTGTTAGGTTGCAGTAAGCCATGACAGGGTGTGTTTTTCTCAGCCATTAATGAATGCTGTAGGTAAATTGTGCAGTAAGATGGTGGCTCTGAGGTATATTAGTGTCACAGTAATTGTGCTAGGATTATTTTAAATGCTATTATTAAAAAGAAAAAAAATTTTTTTATGAATTTCAAACAGCTTTAAAGTTCATTGTGAAGGACTAGAATACTGAGACGCACTCAGTCTAAACCAGTGAGAACTTTAACAAAGCCTCTTCTCATGTGACTTGTCATTTTTACATGTTTTCTCTAGTGATAATTATCTGACACAAGTACTAGGCCTAAACACCATCTGGAAATTGTGCGGAAATAAGCATTAAAGAGACCACAAATACTTGTGAGTCCTAAGGTTTTCACATGGGGAGTCCTCCAGCAGCTGGAAGAGACAGTCTTTAACATAGCAAACACAAATATTTCAAAATAAGGGGTTTGAATCACCAAATATTAATTAACATTCATATGTAGAGAATTGCCCTGCTTCCTGAGGCAACAGCTATCTGGCCTCTTAAATGTCTGCACAAAAATCATGGCCCTTTTGACAGAAATTCTTTAGTAAAGAAACATGGTGTTGAGGGGTCTGATTAAAAACACAACAAATCCAAGGAGGTTTACAGAGAAATATTCAAGGCTTCATTTTGAAAAGAGACACAGGATTTTGTTTCCACTTAGCTCTTTTAGACCAACCTGTTCATTTTACAGGTTCTGGAAAGTGTTAATATTAACAAGTAGAGAAATGGGCAGATTCTATCAAACTGGTGCTCGAAAACTATGTGCACTGATGTTTGCATTCATCACTTCCTATCTACAAGTTCTCATCCTCCTTGTAAGTCTAAACCACAGCTAAAAAAAAGGCTGTTAGCTAGAACAAGAAGATTGATAAAGATAAGAGAAGTAGGTTTACAGAGCTAACTTTGCGTCCTCATGACAGTTCAGGTTTGGTTCCATTCTAGAATCAGCTAGAGGATTTGGCTGCAACATTTTTAACCATGCCTGATTTATATATTTTTCCCCCTGTAAATAGCACTTAATATCTCTTGAGTATGTGCATAGATCATTTTCCCCATTCTGATTTCCTTTGCTCTGCTTCAGTGACACAGAGGCTATTGACTGGTGGCAACTCGCTAGTCATCTTGCCAGCATGAATTAGAGCTTAGTGGGTCCTTGGCAACTTTCACAAATCTGACATTGCCACTCTTGATGTAGGTGAAAAAAAAAATAAAAAAATAAGGGCTGAAATTATGAACTTGTTGAACACAATTTAAAATGTGACAAATCCTAAGTCAGTGTAACTCCAGTCATTCAAAATGTCCAAAAGCATTCTTAAGTCCAGCTGCCTAGCAAGTAGGTCTGGCCTAAAGCACCTTGATTTCCTTTCCACAGAAATCAGGACAGTTGAAGTATGCTGTGGCTGCCCCATCCCTTGCAGTGTTCAAGGCCAGGTTGGATGGCCTTTGAGCAGCCTGGTCTAAAGTAAGGTGTCTCTGTCCGTGGCAGGGGACTGGAACTAGATGGTCTTTAAGGTCCCTTCCAATCCAAACTATTCTATGACTATATGTCACAGGCTCTTATCTCCAAATTCAGGAATGTAGCAAAACCCAGGACACACTGATAGCTATTGTGTAAATCAGAGCGTTAGTGGAATGATCAAAATTTTCCAGACTTACTTTTAAACACACTTACAAACCAAAAATTTTCCTAAAGTTGATAGTATTATGGATCAATATTGTCTTCTGTTAAAACAGAAAGAGTGGGTTTATGTATTGAAATGTCTGACGTTTCTTATATTTATCTTTTTCCTCTGAAATCCTAAAGTTTACTGGGCCCTGTGGGACATTCTGTATCTCTTTCCATGAGGATCTTTTTGAAACCATTTTTCCAATGACCAGACTTACTGCCTGTAGCTTAAAACCTCAGTGAATTCAGTTTATTGAGAACATCTTCCTAGCACTACTGCTGGCTAACTCCCATCAGGCCTCACTAGTCAATGTTAGACAGCCTAGTCTCTACCCAAATAATACATGACAAATTTCATGAAATTTATTGTGTAGTAGGCTTCTGAGAGAAGACAAAAAATACAGCTCACAGGAATCCCTTGAAAATTAGTTCAATGCCTTTTTTTGTCTATACTGGAATCAGGAATTTGAATGAAGTTTCTAAAGAATTTTCTAGAGAGGAAAGTTGTGATACTTTACACCAACTAGATTCAAGAGTATTGCAAAAAATGTGTCCATACATTTTGCTTCATGAGACATGAGTTTTGCTTATGTTTGTATGTTTGCATGTGCCTGACCTTTGCACAAAAACCTATAGCAATAGCTTTGAAAGCTTATAGAATTTAATACAGATTACAATTTCTACACTTCTTATTTTAAAAGTTAATGGAATTATTATTTTTTAATATTGAATACACACTACAAAATTTTACAGTTTAACATTTCTACAGAAAGGCTGTCACTCCTTTTTTTGGTTTCATATCTTTTTCAGAAGAGAGGGCTTAGAATCTGACTTACTGCAACTTTTCATACCAGTCAGCCTTATTACTATTTTTATTACTTATTTTTATTAAGTATTACCCTTATACTTCAGCATAAAAGACATGCAGGTTTTAGGTTTTTTAAATCATATGTTTTCAGGGGAACAGCAATTGTGATTCTTTAACCAAAATCCTATTGTAGCTCCTAAGGAGCAATAATTCTCTGGTGAATTTTATACATGTGGTTTTCAAAATTTAAAATAAAAAAAAATAAAAATTCAAAAATATCTAAGTTAAATATTAAGAAAATCTTGCTAATATTGTTTTTTTTAATCTCACTAATATTAGTAGAAACCTGTATAGCAGTACTCTATGTATCAAGATTTTCAAGTACACAAACATTTTTAAAGCACAGTAAACTAAGCTTTTCAAAGAGAATTGTAATTTTACTCTGATACTATAACTAGAATAGTTATTATTCAGGAATAATCCCAGACACATTGATTTTTGAGGATCTGACCCAGCACTCAGAAGCAAAATCAGTATAAGGCAGAATGGAAGAAAACAGAATAAGGGAGCTGCAAGAGAAAAGGTCAGACTGCAGAAGAAATAACTGGAAACCGAGATCACAAAAAAGTGTCTACCTGTGTCAAATTATAAAATCTACCTTGCTCCTAGGCTGTCAATGGTAAATCTCCCTTTGGCTTCAGGTTACTGATTTGGGAATGAAATACCAAGCTGTTTTAGTGATTTTAAATTAGCTTTCATGGATTTTTCCACCAGAAATGAAAACTGAAACATCACTTCTTACTTCTGTACAGTAGCAAGGATCTTGAATCTTCTCCAGCTATTGTCCAAATTGCTGTAGTTTCCCATCTTAGATTTAGAATGCCTCTGGCTTGGTTAGGAAATAAAACATCTGAGACTTGCCCGAAGTTGACATAGCTTACCATTTTTAACCCTTTTTTTACCCCACCGCGATTTCTATTTGGGCTGCAGTTGGATGGAATTTACTAAAGAACCAAATAGGGTCTTATTGCAAAATCCTGGTTTATTTTGGTTTAAACATCTCTCAGAGGCTTTCTGCTGTGAAAATGGGGCTTGACAGCAGGGGAAGTCCTCGCTCATGCCATAAATCTCCAGCTAGATCCTTGCCATGAATCTGATATCCTGAGTTTCCTGACAGTAGGTAAAAAACACATATTCAGATTATATTCTCCAGTTTTATCTGTGTGAAATTTTGAAAAAAATATATTTCCTTTTGAGAATTTTTTCTCTTCCAGAACTTCAACAAAAGGATATTTCTGTTTTCAAGTACTTCCACCAATTATCTTTTTTTTCAGTGAAAATATAAGTGATACCTGAATCAGCCTGGGTCCTGAATTTCAATTCTCCTGAATGAGGAGATGACTTTTAAATGTGCACAAAAAAAAAAAAAAAATTGCTGCTTCTGGTATGACTGGACAGATTAGTAAAGAGGAAAAGAAGAAATCTTATGCAAATAAGAAGAAAATCATGAAAGAATACAAAATGTAAAAGATCACTAATTTCAATGTAACTTGCTAGCCAGTGTCAGTGTTATCCTAAGCTGTGTCACAAGACTTTGCACAAGACTTTATGCTATTTAAAATTTACAGCGATAGACTTGCATACCGTGTTCTTGGAATTCACTATATGGCAAAAAACCCATGCATATTCTAGATCAAATACAGGATTCATAAAAGTTGTCATTTTCTATCAGCTTTAGAAGATATCTTCCAAGGTCAAGGATATAATCTTTTACCAGTCTCTCTTCCTGAAGAATGTTTCAAATCTAAATCTTGTAAACCTTTTAACTGTACTTCTAACTGTGATGGAGATGGAAATAAGTAAGTTTATTAGCTTGAGCTTAAAAACAACTTAAATTCAAGAAAAAGGCTATTTATTCATCCACATGACACAGAAAATGCTTTGTATTAAAGTACTTTCATTACCAAAGTGGCAGGATGGTAAAATACAATTAGGCTCAGCTAGATAATTTTAATGTTTGACTATAACCAGACAAGCTGGGACAAATTTTTGTGCCAGCACTAAGATCCTGGTGATAATAAGGTTACATATCCTCTGTAAAATAAAATGTGGAATTTACATGCAAAATGATGTGTTCTCTTGTGGTACACATATAACTCCCATTAGCATTAATGGGAAATATATGTGCCTATCAAGAAGAAAATATACCCCATTAAATTCCCAAACATCATGTCAGTTTTTTGAGGTCATCTATTATGATCTATGCTTATACAACAAAAATTTCAGTAACTCAGCTCAGATGTACTGGTTTTCATGTGTAAATCTCAAAGGATTTTATGAAGATTAAGACCATACAACTCAAAGATGTGAGGAAACTGAAACCTAAGTTATGCATATGGCAATGCCTTGGAGGCATATCCCAAAAACCTCTGCAACAGGTAACGGAAGCAAAATCTGTGTAGGAGCATAAAACTCAACACAGGTGAACATATCATATTTCAGCCCTGACAGTCTTGTATACACACAATTAATCTGTTTCTAAGAACCTGTGGTGGGTTCACCTTGGCTAAGAGCCTAATCCTCATTCAGTTCCTCACTCACTGCCCCTCCTTGGTGGAATAATGAGAGGAAATAGTAAGAAAAAACTCATTGGCAGGGAAAAAGATGGGGAGGTTGCTTACAAATTACTGTCACGGGCAAAATAGACTCATTTGGGGGAAATTTAGTTTAATTTTGTGATAATTAAAATAGATTTGGATACCAAAAATGAAACATTAAAACAACACCTTTCTTCTCTATTTTCTTATGCCCAGCTTTACACCTTTACTTCTGACTTCTCTAACCCCCTGCTTCAAGTGGCACAGTGGTGGTAGAGGGTGGAGGAGGCTATGGTTTCTCCCATCAGATACTTCCACCTTACACTTTTCCCCTGCTCCAGGGTGGGATGCCCATGAGCTGCAGTTCTTTTAGAAATACTGATCTGCTCCAGCATGGGATCCTCCACAGCCTGTAGCACAGCACTTGGAGTGCCACCGTCGCTGTTGCTGCTGCCACCTCCTCCTCCTCCTCCTCCATCAACAGTTCTCAACAAAAGTTACTTTTTCTCCACTTGAAAACCGGTCATTTTCAAAATAAACCCTCTAAATCTGGGGAGTAGATCTGCCAACTGAGCATGCCTCATGTAAGGCACTGACACTAAAGTCTTATCCTGAAGTAGTGTAATTGAATGAACTGACTGCTATTAGAGCATGTGAGGTGTAGTAAACTGGCATTCTGGTTCAGACCACTGACGGTAAAGAGAAAGGACATCTGCTTGACAGATGGAATAAGAGTTTGGCAGGAAACATATGGAAAATGAAACTGGGTGTTGTAATTTTTCAGATGATGGAAAATATGAGGTCATTTATGCTATTAAATGCAAAAAGGTGATGTATAAACACATATCCATAAGATAACATAACAAAAAGATAACTGATTATTCCAAAAAGTCTAGTCATTCATCAGTTTCTAGCATTTAAATATTCCTATGTGTGGAATCTTACAAGCTTAATTCTGACCCTACTGTGAAAGCTAGAAGTAAGAAGTAAACAGTGGCTTCCTAGATTTTATCTTATAATTCTCACTTCAAGATTATTTTAAATAGTCCAAACTGAAGAAGAAAATTTACTAAATTTTTATTTCAAGAAATCATGTATTATTTTGTATTTTTGATTTTTCTCTCTCCCCACCCCCATTGATCACATTAGATAGATTTATTACATTTTAGAACTTTAGATAGAGTAAACCCGAAATCTCATAGGATGGACAAGAGTTTATGTGGTAGCCAATATCCCAATAGTGGAAAGTTATTTCCTTTCTTCACCACCTCAGCCTTCAAGGAATTGATTTTAGGGGCATGACAAAAATATCTCAAGAAATAAGTCTAGGCTCTCAGACTGATGTAACACAGTAGGTCTGTGCTTTCGGCAGAGATATGCCGATTCACACCTACCAGGCTATCTGGCTTACACCCTTAAAGTGGCAATTACAAGATGTATATTGCTTCATGCTGAGATTTATATTATCAAGCACATTCTGTGGAGTTTTCCTTGCTAGCTTCAGGGGAATAGATATTTACAGATGAGTCATTGACATGTCTTGAGCTATCACAGAATCTCCAGAGAATCATCAACTTTTTCTTCCACAGCAGCAAAGGTAAGAGGAACAGCATTTTCAGCTTTAAAATGTCACTAGTTTATTGGAGATCATGTCCTCCACACTTCTCCAGCCATTTGATTCACTTTTTTTGTTAATATTTAGATTTATGCGTATATATTATACTTTTGTTCCAAAGTGAATAGGTGACCATTTTAGGATACATAACTAATTTCCTTTTTAAAGGAATGAACAAAAAAAAGGGTGATATGAAACCCAGCAAAATTCCATGAAGACAGCTTGAGAGGATACTGTAAGGTCAGAGAAGGCAGAAGCGAAAGATTCCTAGAAATATTGAAAGTCCTTAGTCAAATTCTTCCCATTATTGACATAATGGTCTTTTCTTATATTTACATCTGTTTTCTGTGTAAAGATGTTCATAACCTTTTTCTCCTTTGGTAGTTCAGCATGATTAAACCCCCTACTGAAACAAATACAGCCAAAAGTGCTGATGGAAATATGTGTGCTATGACAACTTCCAAAATATATCCTGATTTCCAAGTCTGTAATAGCAGGTGTGGCTATGAAAGGCGATGCTTTTTAAGTGCAGTTATTGCTGAAGTAGCATATGTGCTGGGCAAGACTATGCATCCTCTGCTATACATTGAAGTACATGCTCTTCTCGCCAAGATTTTAGTCCAATAATCTGAAATAAATGACAATTGCATATTATTTTTATTCGAACATACCCACTTTCCCAAATGACTGACAGAAGAGAACTGTTGAAACATGTGAAAAGCTGCTAAAAGCCCCAAAGTGATAGCTGTTAGCATGTAAGATAGAATTTTAAGGGGACTAAGGGAGGATTACTTTAGTAATCCTGTTCTACTCGTGACAGTGGGCATTGAAAACAAGCGCTTATAGATGGTTAAAAGCAGTTTGATTCATAATTCAGACTTATTGTGAGTACAGGTCAAATGCAGAGTGGGGCCTGATCCAACCTGTCATTTGACTTTCAACTACTTGCTTTTTATCTGCTACTAAGCTCTAATTTTCATTAAGACTAAACTGATTTTCCAGAATACTGAAGAAAAGAATAACAAAATTGAAAACTTAACAATTTGTCATACTAACGAATGGAGTGTAATTAATGGCAAAGAAGAACTGAAAGAGACACAGTCCAATAACTCAATTCATCACAATATCAGTAACTCCATTTAGCAAAGGAGAATAGAAGTGAAATTACAAGCTTAGGAAATATGCAAATTCATATCACCATCATGAAAGACTGTATATTTGCATGAATAAAAATAATAACAGGTCTGGACAATGAGAGGAATAAGTAGGTAGGCATAAAGGATTAACTTACACAGCAAAATTATGGAAAAAAATGCCAGTTAGAAGTTGCATACTCAGATATAACTTAAAAGGTATACCAAGCTAAATTGAAGTCATGGAGCCACAATATGTCTCACAAGCCTTGCAAGTGCAAGTAAAAGACAGGTAACTTATGGTATCCATTAGGAAATTAGAAAATGTATTTTAAACTCCATGTCTCTTCTGGATTGATGTTCTTGCCTTCACTGATGTGAAGATTCCTCAATTACATACCTAAACATTTTCTGACAGAAAGAAACTACCCAGAAATGGAAGAATGGGGACTAAAAGAAGAGAACGTAGTTTCATTTAAAATCTGGCCCTTCGTTTTATTTTCATGTGAAACTGTAGTGGTTAAAATAGTCACTGCTGAAAGGTGAAAAATAGAATTCCTTTCTTCTCTGCATGAAAGACTATCTGGCAGCACCTGGAAGTACCTCAACAATCACACCATGATTGAGATAGCAGGAAAGGTATTTCTAAAACTCATTTTCCCAAGGCTTTTCTATATTGCACAACATAAAGTAAATTACAAATCAAACAAAACCAGAGAAAATGACCAGACTTCCCCTGTCCTGTGACTACCATCTCTGAGACTGGAGAGATGGGAGCTTAGTTTTTGCTCCAGAAAAAATATTTTCAGCAGTTTTTAGATTGAATATTTGCTTAGGTGCTGGACAAGGACCGTCACCCTGATCTTGATTATCATGGGTGATTTTACAAACCATGAGTCTATAAAATTCTGGCTGTATTCTTTACTGTTGTCTTTTCCTTGATCAAAAACTTTGCTGCTTGGGATTTCACATGTTTTTAGAGTTAAATGAAACTAAACGGGAGTAACTTTTCAGGGGGAGAGGCCAGGCAGCACTTTGGCACCTGTATCTTGCTGTAGATTTAAAATATATTTGCTATACTGTGGCAATTAGTAACTATAAAATTGTGATTTCATGTGGTACAAGATTAAATCCTTACTCTTTCTTCAGTAATTGTCAAAAGAAAGGATTCAAGTTGTGCCACTTAGCATTTTAATTGCAGGCTTTGTTCTTAGTGTGGATTAATTTTATGCCATATTATGTTATTGCAATAATTTTGTTATGAAATGAAATATCAGGCAATGGAAAATATATCATCTTATGTACAATAGAATAATGTACTATAGTACCTTGACCTTTTCTATACTCTGTAATTTGACTGAATGGTCATTGCACTTTTCCCTCATTAACAAACTGAATAACCAATATCTGAATTGATGACATGGGCATGAAGTCAAGAAACAGAATAATGAAATAGTCACAGCAGCCTAGTGTAGTAGATGACTATGTCTAAGAGAGCACATGAGCCATTAAATCTCAGAATCAATGAGAGAGGCTGGAACGAGAGTGGAAAGAGAAAAAAGTCTTCATGACAATAGAGCAAGCTTAGCCTATTTTTATTAAGCCCTTGTAAAATTCTATTGCCATATAAAACATTAGAGCAAGTGAAATATTAAGGCTTAATTTAAACAATAAACACATCACTAGACTAGACAAGG
>JANHGB010033947.1:0-22157 GCA_026283785.1 Coracopsis vasa
GGTTAAAACTTAAACGGGGGAAGTTTAGATTGGATATAAGGAAGAAGTTCTTTACTGTAAGGGTGGTGACGCACTGGAATGGGTTGCTCAGGAAAGTTGTGAATGCTGCATCCGTGGTGGTGTTCAAGGCTACACTGGATGGAGCCTTGGGTGACATGGTTTAGTGAGGTGTCTGTGGCCATTGCAGGGGAGTTGGAACTAGGTGATCTTGAGGTCCTTTCCAACCCAAACCATTCTGTGGTTCTATGATCCTTCTATCACATGAAGTTTATAAAAAATTCTTCAGAATAGTATCTTCTTCAGCCTTTCTAAGCTTTCTAGAGTTATCCTTCTGCTTTTCAGGAAAACCTATGGAGCTCCTATATGTTACATCTGAGAAACTACAAATGTTTAGTTAGTCTAGAAAAAGCTAGCTAAACATCTTTTATTACCTGGAAAGTATCCAAATGTTATCAACTTAGCTTCAGTGTCGCAGTATGGCTCTAAAATAATCTCTAGGTTGAATACCTTGTCTTTACAGTCATCAGCAGTCAGGAATAATGTGTAAGCTCTAGGTAACTTCTTATCATCCTCTGGTATCTTGGCACAGAGATTTCTCAAGACAGATGTTGGAACCTGTTTCAATACCTAATGATGGATTTTTCTCTCACAAATTTGCTCGATCGCATTTTAAATCCCTATAAAATTCAGGACACAGAGTCTTGGGGTGAAGTGCTCCACAATTAAACTGTGTGCTGTGCAAAGAAGTACCTTCTTAGGCTTGAACCCGACACCTCTTTTTAAATGTGACTAAACTTTTTCCTTTGTCACGCATACTTTGTACACCTGCACTATATTTCTATCTTAACCTTCCCACTCTTCCTCAGGATAAGGAGTCTTCAGAAGAAGCAATTCTTCATCATTATGCACTCTTGACCTCCTCTAACACTGCCTCACTCCATAGGAACACCATGGGTTTACATAATGGCAAAATTAGGTTCTCTTATATTCTTCATTCTAACATCTTCACAGAAGTATTTTGACCTTGAGTTCTCGTTCCTAAGTAGCAACACACACTTCATGGTTAACGATCATGTACAAAAAATATAATGTCCTTTTTCTCCCCAAATCTTTCCATGTCACTTTACACTTACATGAACAGGAATTTCAAGTGCCATTTTATCGCTGTCACTCTGTCCCAGAAGCTCTTTCTGCTTTTCTTGGTTCATAAATTTGCTTCCATGCTTATTCTGAATGAACTGTTATCAGCTGCAGGCTTTCTTACCCTGTTAGTCACCTTTTCCTGATCATTTGTGAAGATGCTAACTGACATGTTCAAATCTAAATATGTAACATTTACGTAATGTAGGAAAAGTACACATCTGTCTGCAATACTTTCTGTTTATCACCTTAAAAATTGTATTTTAATCTTAAAGCTTTCTACTTGTTATGCTACCAGATAATACTCTTTTGTTCGGATATGAAAAAAAGACAATCTGGTTTATTTCAACATCATCTACTGTGCATTTGAAAATAACTGAATGGCTTTTTCTACAATTTATAATCAACAGAATAAGTTCCTTCACAGTGAAAAAGGGAGAAATAATGTTATATCAAAATATATCATCCCACTAATATTTCCCAAGGGCTTACACTATCTTCTCTGAATTGATAACTCTTCAACAGCTGTATTATGTCAATATTAATAGCAAAGAAAAAGGTTCTCCAAAGATACTTTAGCTGCACTTCACTATCCTGAAACGTGTTTAGTATTTAAAAGAACCCACACCTGTAATCTTCTCCCCTACAGTAATATTTCTGTGCAACTTTTCTCCAATTTCACATTTTAAGTCACCACAACTATGTTTCCCTCTGCTCACTGTCTCTGAAGCAATGTAATTCAACAGAAAGTAACAACAAATAAAGTGACTAAGTATATCTAAAGTAGACTATGATAAATTGACATTTAGACATGCTGCCTTCTTTTATCTCTTATTTTTCCCCTCCATTGAAATCCTCAGTACAGCTGAGAAACATTTTCTCAATATAAGTAGATTTATCAACTAAAAATAAAGCAAATTACACTTGACTGAATTTTAATTTAAAAAAAAAAAATCTAATAAAAGATGATACAAGACTCAAGGACTTTCAAAGACACAGGTTAAAAAAAGATGTTTTCAAAAACCCACAGATAGTTCTGAGATAGAATCTGTAAAGAGAATGATTTCAAACAATGCTATAGGTGCTGTTGTTATTTTCTAATTATTGCCAAATGATAACAAATTTGTCTGGAATTCTTAACAACTCCCTCTAAGAAAATCTCCATTTTAGTCAGTACTTAAAACAAACAACCGCACACCAAAATGAGAAATCAACCTCTTATAATGAACTTCTGTTTTAAAAATGGCTTAACCTGTGGTCTGAAAGATCACTCCACATTAAGATAATGTGGACTTTGTATGAATCATTGCTAATCACATATCCTTACAACCAAAACTACCTTTGATTGAAATGCTACATTAAAAAGTCTAGGAAATAGGTACCTGAATTCTTTTTTAAAGTATCAGCTGTAAATTTATTTTAATTATTGTTGATGAGCAGCTGGCACGATATGTGTTTTCCTGTTCATTTCTCAGAGTGACACATCAGTTTGCCAGTTAAATCTTTCTGAATGTTCTAATTTCTAAATCTTTTCCCTTTGACTGTGATCGATGCTTACTTTCTGCTGAGAAAAAGGCATAAAAGGCATAAAACGCTTACAAGCTCAAATGCTTAATGGGTTTATGAAGAAGAATGTTGTAAGAAGGATTGCTTTGACAGTTTGATTAGATTAACACAATCAATCAGTTTCAACAATATACACCACCCTTAAAAATACAGGTACTGCAGCTTTCTTAGTGCATGCTACTGCATTTAAATTGGAAGCACCAATATCACATCTTTTTAACACAAAATGGGCCCCTCACTACAAGAAAGACATTGAGGTGCAATGAAGAAGGGCACCAAAGCTGGTGACAGGTCTAGAGAACAAGTCTTTTGAGGAACAGATGAGGGAGCTGGGGTTGTTTAGCCTGGAGGAAAGAGATTCAGGGGAAACCTTAATGCTCTCTGCAACTACCTGAAAGCAGGTTTCAGCGAGGCGAGTGTCAGTCTCTTCTCCCAAGTAACATGCGATAGGACAAGAGGATATGGTCTCAAGTTGCACCAGGAGAGGTTTTGATTGGGTATTAGGAAAGATTTCTTCACTGAAAGGATTGTCAGCCATTGGAATAGGCTGTCTAGGGAAGTGGTTGAGTCACCATCTCTGGAGGTATTTAAAAGGCATTTAGATAAGGTGTTTAGGGACACGGTTTAGTGGCGGATTTGGCAGTGATAGGCTTATGGTGGGACTCAATCTTAAAAGTCTTTTTCAACCTAAATGATCCTATGATTCTATAAATACAGTATGCTCTACATTTTATAGTCTCATACTGTGCTGTAAATAAGAATATATAATGTTGTAGTTCTGTCTTCTATCAGAAATATTCAGAAAGTTCAAAAGCATGTCTGGCAATTGTTAACAGGTCTGATTCAAAGAACTGCAGGAAAGGAACTGATCTCTTATATTTTTGCCTTCTTGAATTTGTTGTTCTGACAGTCATAACATTATCAAACATTTCTTTATTTCTCCCTCTCCTAACTTTTACTAGATTTTATATTTTACAAGATGATTTGTAATCCATTCATGAATAAAACTAACAAGCAAACTGGTGGTACAGCTATAGCATAAGCCTCCCAGGTTTATAACAGTCCTCTCATAACCAATCTCACTTTGGTGTAGAGAAGATCAGAATATGAGTTTAGTAGCAGGATAGACATGTCCTATGCATTTGAGTAGGAATAAGAACTTTTCAATTGTGGAGCCTGTGAAGGACAGGTTATCATTGCTTTCAACTCCATTATCAACAAGGCAATATTCTATATTGTGACAAAACTTAAAAATTAAACACTACTTTCCATAATAAAGATAATAAACAGTGGACTAGGTTCTGATTTATGGTTGCACAACTACAGAACAAATTTTATCTTGTACAATGGTACCCAATATCATGATACAGCAATGACAGCAAAATTAGATATATTTGAACTTTTATTAACCAAGCACAAAGAGTCTAAAAATACTATAGGAAAAATGCATGCATCTTTTACATCTTTTCAGCAGTTGTTGAAGATGCACTGAGTAACAAGTAGATACAGAGTAAGAGCCATCTGAGAGACTGAAGTGATCTCTATATAGTAACAAGATTCACTGCTGGCCTTGAGATAGTGCTTGTTTAATCCAGGACTATGTGAGATGGACCAAATAGGGTTATCTGAAAATTCATTAGCAAGTAACTCAGGGCAACAGGAGACGATGAAATCAGAGCAGTCTGGGCTGAGGCTTTTACAGCTACAGTAAATGCAATTTGGATTTGCATCTTATTTCACACTCAATTTAGTCTCAGATTTTCCTTCAGACTAGATTTAGCCTTGAGTCCCCAAATGCAACGTTCCCACTATCTTGTGGTCCAAAGCTGTCCAAGTGGTTGGCTTGAGACATGTATGTCCCTGTTAGGGAATGTTATGTGTTAGAGCCTCTTCAGTGTGTAGCTGGAAAATAGGTTACCATCACATTTCCTTAGAAAGGAATTAAGACCAAAAATATTCCATGAACCAAACCAATAGAAGGCAAGTGAGAACTAAAGGGGAATTTGCTTCAGAATTGCACTACTATTCCAGACCAAACCCCAGACTTACATTTGCTGCATGTATATGCAGACTTGCATCAAAAACTTGCTTCTCAAGAGAAGAATTTGGGGAAAAGTGCCTAATAAACACAGAGTTCAAATACCCTAGAAGGTGTCAGCATTTCAAAATGGAAATTGAAGAATTCATGAGCTGTACATGCTGATTTGTGTAATCAAGGTCACCTCACATGACTGCAGGGATACTGCCTGTAAGCATCTACAAGAACAAAGCTGCAAACTAGCAGCATGCCTATTAAGACAAGATTGTTCAAAAAAGTTCAAAGTTCTCATTTGCACATGGCTGTAAAAAATGTCTTCTAAATGAGAGCTTAATTGTTCTAGAAAGAGAAAACATCTTTAATTTCAAGGGCAAGGGAAAAAGAAAGGAAAAAAAAATAAGAAGGCTGCAATCAGAAGGAAACTAAGATAGAAAGGTTGATGAATTGTCAGTGCTGATTAAGAAAGCTAGACAGGGTGAAGCTAAAGCTTTGTGAACCCCTGCAACTGGTATGAAAAGAAATCTCAGTAGTCAACCAAATACAAGTGTACTTTACTACTCTACTAAAGCAAGCTGAAGTATCCTTAGTGTAATAATATTCAGCTATTGAAAATAATAGTAGCTAAACTCAGCATTCTGCACACTATAAACTTTGGAGGATAGAGTATTGTTCAACTTCAAGAACTATCAGTTTGGGAGTGTTCAATGTGAGGCACTTATAAGAAAAAAAATAAAAGGTATGATTTTTAAAGACATTTCATAAGCTACCTTTAAATGAAGCTCCCAAAGGCATTTTTGGCAACCTCTGTCAGTACACATGAACGACAAACCTGTGCCATTGGCAACATACAATTCAACTTCTATGTGATTGCATGAACTCTGTATTTCTCAAACATCACGGTTAATACAAACTGAGAAAGCGATATAAATAACACTATTCTCTATCACAATAAACTTTTTTAATAAATAGAAATAAAGAACTGTTTTTCCTTATATTTTTCCCTCTCTACTATGGAAAAAACACAGTTCCAGCATTTAACCCAAGTACCTCCAGCTTGCACTAAAATGTATCTTCCTTCAGTTACCACCACAGTCACAGCCTTCAAAACATGCAACAGCAGATGTGGAGTCACCATCTCCAAAAGGTATGTTTTCCACAACAGCCATTTTCATTTTATTTATAAACTCCATTCTTTACAAAGTCATGACAGTATCACAGCACAATAATGATGCTCGAATTGTGATTTAGACATTATACTTAGTCTTGAGCGCATACTTTAGATTCATTTATTTTGATTCTTAACTTCACTGAAAGATATCACTACTCTATGGAACATTGCTGAAGACAGCTGAGTTATGTGAAATTAATCACTGACTCCCACATACAAGTTTTGTCAACTGGTTTATTAAACACACAGTGAAAATGGATGAAAGGGTGGCCAAAATGTTGAATATAGAAATAAATGTTCTTTCAGAGAGACACCTTTTCAAACAGGTGAATAGACTAGGCAAGATTAAACAAAAAATAATAAAATAAATAATTAAGAGATAGTAGTCTCCAGTTAATTCATTTAAAATGCTCTATTATTAATAACTGTATGTTTCATCAGAATAACCACTACAACAACCTGCTATGTCACAAATTGTACTTTATAGTGTACTTTCTATACTCTCTTATGAGATCTGAATACTCCTTAGGACAATGTAATTTCTGAACCAGTGCCAAACCACTGTCCGTAACTGATGTCACATTAGGCATCAATTTAGAACCTCTTCATATTCACTTACATACTGCAGCTTATGCAGCATTATATCAGTTTCACACTACAAAAACTTTAATTCCAGCTAAGCACAGAACAAAATTTAGCAGATATTTATATACACTTTGAAATAGTTGGGGGTTTGATCAGTGATTCAACTACTGGGAAAAAAACCCCAAAACAACTTAAATTGGGATAACCACAAGAATACTTACAGAGAAAAATGGCAAGAAAATGAAGGAACTGAATGATGGAAGCTCTGAGCACTGAAAGAAGCAGCAAATTACATATCCCATCTGATTTAAATAGATTCATATTATTCATATTATACAAAAAATTCAAAACAAGAATTAGGCTTTTTGAAATTCTATGAGGCGAAAGTAGAGTACAGAGAGTCTGGAAAATGTAAGAGAAAAATATGTTGAACAAAAAAAATCCTATGCAGGATCTACTACAGAAAGTTACGAAATAAGAGAACCAAGAGCTTTTGGGAGAAAAAAGAAGAATCCTTGGTATCAGTAATTGTCATCAGCTATCTAGGGAGAACTGTCATACAGATGCTCTAAAATGTGCATCTTAACTAAGAGAATCAGGCCAGAAAAAAAAGAGCAGATATGCAAATTATCAGCATAAGCTGACAGTGAAGTTGTAGGAAAGCCTCAGATCAGCCATGAATAGGATGGAGAAGAAAAAGTAAAAAAGAACCAAGAAAAAGTACCTTCCATGAGATTGGAAGAAAGGGCAGAATAGCTCTCAAAATAGACAGTCAAGGGCAATGCAAAAAGCAGAGCAAAGCACAAGACTGTCATGTATCAGGAAAACAATAAAGGCCAGAATATTAAGGAAGAAGTGATCATTACTAGGAGCTAAAGCACTGGGAAGACAAAAGAAGATAAGGTTCTTAATATTTCATGTAGTTCTAATGATGATGTGCATTCCCAAAACAAACAGTAACTATGTCAATTTCATAATCCCCCTACAATACCTATGATATTATAAAAAAGCTATTTGTACTGGATTTTACAGGAATACTAGCTTGTCCTTCCTTTCCCCCTCCAAGGTTATGTTTGAATTCAGGTACTATGCCACATACACTGGAAAAGAGCTAAAAATTATTTTGAAAGCTTAACAGATTTTCTGTGCAGGTTGCTTAAAAGCTTTCCCACTAAAATTCTCTGCTTCAAAGCCAATCAGGTTAATCTATGCACTTCAGCCTACTAATCTTCAGTGTAGCAGAATGTTCTGCAGTACGCAGCCAAATTTGCCATGAATATGTACTGATTATTTTACATGTAGTAGTGAGGATGCCCTGTTTGGTAAAGTGGCATCAAATGTAGATTTCTGAATTTCAAGTCTATTTTACAGCAATTTGTGTTGTTTCTTACCTGGATAAGGTTTTGCTATTCAGATATTTATTATGGACAACAATATAAACCACATATGCAGTATTATTTCCAATTCTGCTGTTCATTTACAGTAGTAACAAAATGCTTTTATTTTCATTCAACTCTTCATCTTACATCTACTATAAACACTTTTGGTTTGATTTTAAATTGGTACTGTTCAAAGAAGGAAACCATGCATTCTCACATTAAAGTAATCTATATCAATTCTGTGTTAGCTATGGATATTTTAATAAATTTGAAACAGAGAACTGTACAATGTTAGGATTATTTTATAATTGTTCAGGTTCTAACAACAGTGAGACATCAGGAACAAAAGTTAAAAGAACAAATGGTAGTCATGGTTTACTTGCTAGTGTTAGCTTCTAAAAACACCAATGACCAGCGTAACTAACAGCTGCTTGAGAAAAGAGAAGTGAGTAGACTTCAGTTTTAAAATACTAAACTGAACACCTCGAACTTGCAGCGTAGTCTCGTAAGGCACATAAGCGAAGCTCTGTGAGGAAGGGCTCTGAGGGAAGGAGGAGCAGCCCTTTCCTGCTTTGCAGAGATGCCCTGTAAAATTCGTGCTAGGCTCTGGCTCGTTCTCCTAGGAATTGCGAATTACACAGACTTCATACCCCTGCTTCTTTGAAATTACCAAAAACTGCTACAAAAGTCTGATGTGTACAGAATCTCAAAGATGCACAAAATGAAAGAACATACAGATATGAGAAACTTTCCTTTTTCTCTTCTTGTATCATCATGATGATTCTCTTTCAGACTTTAGACTTTAAGGATAATATTAACTGTAATAAAGCCTTCTCCTAGAAAAACTGACTGCTTCAAAGAAGTGAAGAAGCAGAACAAACCATTTTCTAGATTATCTAACATTCTATTATCCTACAGAATAATGCATCAAGATCCTGATCAATAAAGCATTTTAAAGGACATGCTTAATTTACTAAATTCATGAGTTGTTCTACTGAAGCCAATGGGATTATTCACATTCTTTAAGTTAAGCATAAGAGAAAGTACTTTATCTCATCCCCTCTGCATTCACAATCAACTTCCATTTAGATACAGAAAAATTACAATCTATTTCAGCAGTATTGGAAACTGCCTTAAGAACTTGAACCTAGAAAAACCCACAGGCTTCCCTGTGCATATTACTGAGTTTTGATTTTGTCTGGGCTTTGCATGTCTAAATACCTTCCTCATAAAATAGCATGGCTACAAACCTTTTTCCTTCTTTTATTTCCCACATACAGAATTCTCCCTCATGTTCATGAAAACTACCAAAAAAAAAGGACAAAAATTGGCAATATGCAAACATATTTGAAATCACTTACTTTAAAAAATTGATCTAGTGGCCCAGAAATTCACAAGATAAAAGTCCTTTTGAATACTATAAAAGGAATTTCAACTCATTTTTTATAGAAACTTGAAAAGCTTCCATTCTGAGATTAAGATTTCTAAATTTAAGTGTCTACGAGTATGCTGTGTACTTAAACTACATAGGTAATGAAGATATAGTCAATATGGTCAATGGAGCCTAAAAAAGTACTCAGCTCACAGCTGACTTTAAGCCATACTTAACCTCTCTCTAGGCTCCTCTATTTCCTAAGTCTCCCCCAGCTATCATGGAAGCTTAGAAAACTGACACAGCAATACATACACACAAATCTACAGTAAGACATTTACATTATTTCATTTTTATCTCCAACTAAGTCCCACCTCCACTGTTCACAGTAAGTCCATAGGTAGGAAGGGCAGAAACTAGAAATCACGGAGTTCCAGATCCAACAAACCTCTAAACCCAGAAATTCCCACGTACTGGTGAGTAATAAGGAAACCCATTCAAAGGCATGCATTTGTGACAGATGGTAACTTCAGCTTTTATGGGGAGTCATACTTAAGCATCTCATACAGGCAGCTTCTGTCAGTTTTATATCTGCTAGCACGTATTTCTTGAAGTTCAGGTAACCACTACAACAGCATTTACTCCCAAGAAGTAACCTGATATGCATCTCTCATGGTCCACAACCTGCTCTGCTGTACCACAGAATTTGAGCAGAGATACAGAAAGTGCCAAGTTTGGTTCCTCCTGCAAGGCCAGGACTAAATGTGAAAATAAAGACAGGGCTAAGCAGATGACATGTATTAAATAATATTGCTAAGACCCTATTAGGGCTGGCACAGGAGTAAAGCTAATTTTATTTGATGGCGGATGGAACTATTAATTTTTTTAAGCTTTTCAAGGCAAAAAAAATAAGACAGGATGGGGGAAGATGAGGATATATAACTGCAGACAACAGCTTGGGATCTGAATGTGCATACTGCTCTGTTTAAAATTGTGGTTCACCTCAAAATCAGGAGCTGCTTAGTCTGCTTTCACTGGGACTTTGGGAACCCTGCTTATCAATAAGAAACTGCAAAATAAATAAGAATAACTAACAACAAACTAGAGCTGGATGATCAGCAAGAGTACTAATCGTATATAGACGTTATTATTCTACAAAAAGCATTTTGCTTTCTTCTTTTCCAGAAGGAAACCTCAGAGCTTATATAAATGTGAATGAGTGTACTTTAAGATCTCACTGAAATGCTGAGTTACTGTTAAAGAAACCTGGTTTTTCTCTATTGTGCACACAATCCTTATGCACATTAAAGACTGTACATAATATTAGATATGTAGTTCAACAGAAACCAGTCTAGTTCTTGTTCTATCATCTTTTCTCTCAGCTTTCTGGTTATTTCAGATTGTGGATAGCACAAGATAAACAATAAGAGGTCACTGGCTTCAGTGCTATACCACTGAAATATAATTGCCTGACACAATAAAGTCCTAATGAGCACAACTCCTGTCAATGGGAGGTTGCCTTGGCAACAAAGTTATCCCAGAAGATAACTACCCACGTGGTAGGAGGTGATGACAGTCAGTTGCCTGACAAAGATTCGGAAAATATAAACTTTTTGATTGCTCAAGTTGAAGGGAAGTTTTATGTACCAGGAATCTACTGACATAAGGGAAAATACTGACTTGCTGAACACAACAGGATCTAGAAACTTCCAAAGAAATGCAGAATTAGAATAAGGATGTTTTATTTTAATAGGAATATGCCTAGATCGCCAGTCTTGCAAGTAAAAGTCCTTCTCTCATGTGTTCACATCTTCCTATGGTCCAAGAACTAAATCTGATTTAAATCATACTTTTAGATTTACTTTTAAAGAAAACAATGGAAAAGGTGTTCTTGAATAACAGTGAAAGTGGGTGAGATCAAGGCTGGGTTCAGTAGACAGCAGGATGGTGAATTCCAGCTCTCAGGTAGGAAGCTGAAATAAAAACCCCCAAGAGAAAACAAGAAGTGACAGATTCAAAGGGAGAGGCATGACCTGACTACAGGCTTCAGAGGCCGATGCTGATTTTAAATGCAGGAGCTGCTTTCTCTGATGGTATATGGCAGGTGGACAAGAAGAGTAACCACCAAGTCACACAGTATTTTTACCTTTATTTCCTACAAAAAATAAACTTTCACATTCACATTTTATGTCTGGGCAGGAAAGGTTACATCCCACTATGTCTGTCTCCCGTACTCCAGAAACACTGGCCAGTTTCAATCAAATTGACAAACGCCTAGATATCTTAAAAACATGATCCTACCCACATGTAATTGGATATAAAATATTCAGTGTTCAGACATTTTAACAAGGTCACTAAGCAAGACTCTAAAATGAAGTTGTTGTTGAACAAAAGAGAAACTGTTAATGAATTAAAAGGACAAAACCAACAATAGAATCTGTGTTGCTCGCTAAATTACTAAGCAGTATTGAAAAGAATAGTTTGGTAGAGATGCAAAATTATTCAGGATAGGTTTTGCTGATAAAAAAATTCAGCTGGCTGCAGAAAGTTACAGAAAGCTGTAGTGTCACTGAATAATAAGATGGCAAATGAAATTCAGTCTGGTTATACACACAGAGGGGAAAAAAACTGCAAAGCATACACACCTGATGTTTTCCTTGACATTAACCACCAAGACAGACAGCTAAACCAACTACGAATAGTTACCTGAAAGCGCTCATTCAAAAGAATAGGCATGAAAAATTATAAATACAGAAATAAAGAAACAGAAAACAATTTCACCTCTATCTATGAACCTATGGCATGCTCATCTCTTGAAGAAGTTTCCATTTAGGATATGGCAGCAATAAAATGTATAGTAAAACTATAAAGATTACAGAGAAGAAAGATAAGCACAAAAAGTGCATGAAATGATTTCTCTAAGTACATATATTTTCATCTTGGAAAAGGAGTGACTGCATACAGAGACCGACCACAGTTTTGAAACAGGTGATGTTTCAAAAAAGTGAATAAAGAATGATTTGACACAATTTCTCATAATCAAAGAAATGAGAGGATGTGACTGCAGAAGAATCTTTTGCTAAAGGAGGAGAATTTCTTTTCACACAGCATAAAGAAACTGCAAGAAATCACTATCACAGGATGTTTTACATGGTATATTTAAAAAAAAAAAAAAAGATAAATATTTAATAATACTCAATGGACATTTAAAACCAGAAGTATAGAAATACAATAAGGCTTCTGAGTAGTAGAAGATGGGAGGGTATACACCTTCCCCACTCTGCTCTCACTCTAAATGTTTGTTGTTGTTCACTTAACCCAACCTGGTTCAAGGAACTCTACAGTTCAAAAAAAAGAAAAAAGACCAGACCACTGGGACAGTGAGAGGTTTATGCTCCCGCTGAAGAAAAGGATAAGAATTATCTACTTAATACCATGGACTCAATATGGAAAACAGATATTAGAGCTGACATAAAGGGTATTCTTGACATGAAAAATTAAATCTGCTTTCAGTAGACATATTTTGAGTCTCTCGTCCCAGGTGGCTTAAGGATTTGATTGAGACCAGAGTAGTAATAATATCTTTCTTGTATAGATTTTCCAGTGTCTGTTGAGAAATGCACTCCTGTTTCTACTTTAATTGTTTTGGGTTTTTTTTTAATAAATACTAATCACAAGACAACTCTACAGAAAAACTGAAATACTGTTCTATCTAGTTTGGCTGGGACAGAGACTTACATCATTCTCATGTTCAGGGAATCAAAATCTCTGAGTCTATACAAAAAGTGGAAACACGCAAGTAAAACTATAATTGCATGTTTTAACATTTCCTAAATTTCAACAACTGCTGGCCAGACAAATAATATTATTACATGTAACCTTCTTTCCCCTCTTTGCTTTTTTTGTCTTTTTCTGGCAGGAAGTGGTGGTGTTACAATTTCTGTAACCAAAATTTTGTTTTAGTATGTCCCTAGAGCTAGACCTCTAGTTTCCCATTGGTATAAAGAGAAAACCTCTGCTTGTGCTGTTCTACATGAGCTTTAATAAGGTTTCTGCATTCTCAGCACTTCTGGAAAATCATAGCAATGTTATTTATTAATATATAATAGTAGATGTCTACTTTTAAACAAAATCCCCTTGATTAAAAAGTAGTAATGAGCTACATAAATGATACCAACCAATAAACGGGAAACAAAGATGTCTGTTACCACATTGGTCAATTAAGTACATGAGGTCCAACGTGAGCTACCTTACAATAAAAATGAACACTAAGTCAAAGAAAGGGAAAAGAAACTTCATCTCTTCTTGAAGAAGGAAAATATATAAATGGGTGGTCAAGTACACGTGATAATACTCAGTCTAACGAAGACACACTTACATTCTCCAGAAAAATAAAATAATGTTTAGTTTGAGCAAAAGAAGCCTCAGTCTCATGGATGAAAAAGAAAAATTAAATTTCAAGGAGGAAAAAAATATATTTTTCTGGACTCACCCGGAGGACTTCAGGAAGAGACATTCCACCAGCAGTGGGTGCTTTCTATTGAAGTTTGTCTAACAGATGCAGCCTAAGAAATGTACTATATCAAATGTACTATATATCAAGAACGAAATTCTTCTTTAAAAAAGATGGCTAATAAGCTGTCATCATTCTGATTTAACACTCGGGTTCAATTCACAGCTCTGCTATCCCATCCTCTTTCCCTTGCACTGACTGTGGTACTCATCAGCACCCTCACTGGGCTAATCTGAAGAAAACTAACAGAGAGTGGCAAAGAGCAGGGAATAACAGGAACAAGCAGAAACACCTATTTCAGTAGTGAGACAGTAAATCAACTCAACAGTACTGTCAAATTCTAACATAGTTTTTATTTGCCTTTTCCTATACCTTTTGTAAATCTTTGTAACTCTTTTTCATTTTACACGGTAGGATTATATACTTTAATTTGCATTTATTTTCCATGGTAAGCCTTAAGATATCCTGGTAAAATTTTTCTCACACAAGAACAGAGTAAAGCTGTAAAGTAGGAGCACCAGGGGACTGCAAACAGTACCTATCTCACCTGCCTGTTTTGCAGTGTATCCAAGAAGTCTGAGTGGGTGACTCATTTCAACGATACCGGCTTATGGTGAGCTGGCAATACAGCACTCAGCTAAGTGGTACTTAAACAAAAAGGCTTCCTGGCAGGAGAAAATATTAGGCTGTACACTTGAAGTCTAAACATTCAAGCGGCACTTGCTACCATGTACTTAAAACTGAAAACTAATATACATAGGTACTGTTATTTTTTTTCATTTCTCATCTTCTTTTTCCCCTGAGCAAGTTCTTAGCTAAGGAACTTGTGTCAGTGTCTCTTCTGCAAATTATATACTACTAGAGAGTTACTTACACAGAGAGATCATTGCACAAAAGACAGCACAAAAAGGTAATTTATGTAAGAACATCAGATCAGCAGGAAAACACTGTAATGAAAAATGCATGCACTCCATTCTACAGGAAAAGTAAATAAAACTGAGCACTGATGTGCCAATGAAAATTCTTCTTCTATTTAAAACAGCAGTCACTATACCACCATGTTATGACTCGATGGCATTGTTGAAGATTTCCTTCCAATTCCAAACTGCCCAGAAATCCAATGTAGTTTTGCACTCAGTATTTAAGTAGTTTAAAAATACTAATAGTTAAAACTAAACACTGGAACAAATACAAAACTAACTTGCATTTCATAAGTCTGTAGAAATATGTTAAACATTATGTATCCTGAATAATTCAGCCATCATGCTACCTCCTTTTACCAATCTGTTATGCCAAAAAACATGACAAAATATAAGATAAAAAGGCAAGAGATAATAAAAAGATAAACCTGAGGTTTTATGTTGCATTATTTTTGGTTTGTGGAATCTTTCACATTTGACAAAGTCTATGAACATTCATATTAATCAGTTCTACAGATTTAAAAATTTACTGTCTTGGGTGTGACTTAACAGCAATTTCTATTTTGAAAGAATTTACAAGGTATTTACAGCATTTATCTTTTTTTTAGAAGAAAAGAACAAAAACTAATGATAGCAAAGCCTGAATCAAGTGAAAAAAGTGGGATAATCTGATCTCATTAAAATGCAATTGAAGTTAAAGAATAAACCAAACTAAATGTTTATGGTTAAGAAGCTCTCACAACATATCCTTTGTAAGCACGATGCATAATGTCTGCAATTGTTCTACTTTACAAAGTCCTGCCACAGAAGACAGTGATATATTTTAGTGGATTTCACAGATACAGTTACAGAATACCAGAGTATTTACTGAAGTAAGGATTTGGGAATCTTTCCAAGTTTCTCATCCCCTCAACTCTAACCAGCTCAAGTACAGGTATTTCGGATTATATGTCCAATGATGTACTTCACAGAGCCTAACAAATGACTGATGAATCCTAAATTAAACTAGACAGAAAAGAGGACAGCAGCCAGAGCACTTTTGCTATCCTGCATACAGACAGAGGTGGATGTCATTTAAGTGTCCAATCCTATTCTTACTGAAGGCAATGGAAGAACTGCAACAAATTTTGAGAGACAGAATGCAGTTCTAACAACTCCAGACAACAACAGTTACCTATCACACTAGGGAATATATAACAGCAGACTATTTAAGTGTGCTGTCATTCCCTTGAAAACTCTCTGTTACAGTTCATGAGAAAATGGGGCCTGCTCTGAGAATGACCAACCGGGAATTTAAGCTGGAGACAGCACGGTATTTATCTTTCCACTGCAAACAGAGGAAAACATGCAGCTCAGCAAGACCAGGCATTATTTCAGCTTTGATGGGGAGAGAGGAAGACAAAGGAGAAAAAACACATTTTTTCTGCGAAAACATCAGAAGCAGGGTCTTCTCTTTAAAGAGAGGCCACTGCACTCTAATCCTTGGGTGGGGAGGGAAGCCATCCACCATCACCCTGGATTTCTGCAGTAAATGGGGGAGCCAGAATGCACCCGTGGTGCAGACATGAAGGAATCTGACAGTCTTGCCTGTCTTCCCATTCCTTCCACATAAAGAAATGTGACTGTCCTTCCTACCCTAACTCTCCTCTGGCATTGCCAAATCATGTTGTGTACTGGGCATAGCTGCCTGTATCAGTGCCTTGTAAAATGTCCCATTCCTTCCCAAGAGCCATAAGGTAGAGCCTGAGCAAAACCCCTCATATATCAGCAGTGTAGGGATACCTGTAGTCCCTGCTGTGGATAATATTACATTGGAACATGATTAGTTCACCTTCTCTGTGAACTTACACTGCAGTTAAAGATATTTCTGTTTACAGTAGTTTGAGAACTCCTGAGTCTGCTGAGTAACTGAACCAAGAAAACAACACAGAACTGCTGCACCTGCTGAGTCAAAACAGAGAAATACTCCTTAAGCATGTTTAATATACAAAAATAATCCCAGTCTAGCTGTAAGAATCCCCGTCATGTATTTAGGTATAAGAAATCTTCACTGAAAAGATACATGGAAATCCCATGTGAATACGTAAGTTTTAAGCTTTTAAATACTACAGAGAATTATTGTAATATAGCAAAATTTGCTAAAAATCAGAATGAAACATTCAGAACCACTTATAATGGTGAAAAAGATCAGATTGAACTTGAAAGATTCTTTTCAGCATGGCAACAGCTAGCTTGAGAAAGTAACCACATGCTTGGTCTTCAAAAGAAGTTTTTCAGTATTATCATCAACATTATTATATTATCAACATTAACACCATAGCTCACAGAAGTGTTCTAAGTGAAGTTTTGGCAAAGCCAGCTATTTCTTGGGCACATAAAGGTGGTTAGCTGTACCAAGGAAGAGTTTTCACATGATTTTAGCACATTGATGAGACTAATGATCAAGTACCAAATGCAGTGCTAGAGTTAGCATGGTAAAAAAACCTTCAGGAGATAGAAATGTTGCATCAACAGCATGGTAAAATGATTCAAAATGAAAGAAATTAGCTACAGTAAAAAGTTCTAAATAGGTCATTTTTTCAGTTTCTCAGAAAAATCATATGAAGAATAAATATTTTCCACTGGAAGAAAATGCAAGGTAATAAGAGATATTAAAATGAATAACAGATGTTATAATGAGACAAAGGAGGTAAAAGGACCCCAGACGGAAGTAATATTCAAATTCAATTCAGAAATTTGTTGAAGATGAACAACCAAATAAAACATGCAAGAATACCATCTCCTAGGACACACTAACAGTAGAAGTGGTAGATCATTCTTAACATTTCTTAACATTTTCTTATCAGATTTGGATACCATTCTACAAAACACACACTAAAACAACCTACTGGACTCATCAAATGAATAGCAAGCAAATTCTTAACCCTCTGAGAGGTCTGTATAGATGGTCTAAGTGAACAATCTGGCATTAAAGTGTATGTAACTTACTAAACTTTGCTACATAACGAATAGATGTGAAGACACTTATATTTAAAGATGTTACACCTCTTTACAAGACATAAATTATGAATTATTTTCATATTTACTAAACTAGTTCAGTTGAAAATTTTTATGGAATTGAAAATATTTTTACTTTTCTTCATTCATTTATTTTTCATTAACTTCAACATTAAAGGCAGTAGAGGATATATTGTTTAAGCGCACAGTCGAAAATTCCAACCAGAAGCTACTGGAGTGTCAAGTCACAGACATAAGAATGGGTAAAGTTTTTTCTGATATCAATTCCTTAACTTGACAGTCAGGCAAGGAATTATTGAGGAAAAATAATTACCTCAACTAGAGGTCAGCAACATAACAAGTTTTGTCTAGACAGACAATAAGACAGAAGACATGATGGGAGGATGAATGTTGAGAACTGGAGAGTGGAAGCTAGTATTGGATTGAGTAGTTAAGCAGACAGGCAGTAAGAAGCCTGGAACTCAGAATCAATGAAGGACATTGATTAAGCACAATTCAATGTTTTACTTCTCAGAAGAGACAAAAAAGAGTATCAACATTAACCCATGCTTTGAGTGAGTGTTCATTTTAGTACTATAAACTATCACAACATCAAGTGTTTGGTTTTGAAGGACAAAAAGACTGAAGACATTATATATTTCTAATTATTAATGATCACTGAAGGCTTTTTCTCTTCTTATGATGATCCTCAGACGACACCAGAACAAAAGGTTCAAGAAAAAACACACACAAGCATACTGGCATCTTCAAAACACGTTACCAGAGTTATGGAGGTTTAAAATAGTACTTACTTGGTACGTGTCCCATAACCTGATGGTACACCGTAAAGGGACTTCTCTCATCAGCAAGTTATTCATCCAACGGAATGCAAATTGCAAGTATTTCACCTCATGCTGATCCAAGTGCCTATGAACTTGTTCTGAAGAAAGAATAAACAGATATTTTACTGCAACTCTTCTGTAGCCCGTAAGTATCAAAGGCACTGTCTGAAAAAATAAAATACTCTTCCGTTCTCAAGCGAATCAACTGTGCTGGTGCATGCAAACTCTTACAACTGTATGAAAATCCACAAAATATAAGCAAGTAATTAAACATTACATTGGATTTATTTTTCTGCCTCTTGATAGCTTAAACAACTGCTCTCAGTGGTGCTATCTTAACAAAAGATTAAAGTGAGAGCTTTAAAATATACTACAAAAAATTAAACAAAGTTAAAAAGTGAAATGATTTGGTACATATATCCTCACTTAATTTCTTAGGCTACAAATTATTTGGGGCAAGTCTACAAGAAGCAAGGTTTGCAAATAACATAATAGCTTCCAAAAATAAACTGCTGGTAATAAAAAGACGACAACATTAAATAACAAGGCAAGGAAATACAAGGGAAGTGCATATAAAAGTTGCATTTACTTGAGACAAAAAAAGGTGAGAATAATGTGAGCAAATTTAAGTAATTTGCAATTTACATAATTTCTTAGTCTAACAAATAAATAGAAATAAAAAAACAGTACAAATCAATAGTTTCTAAAGCAGTACTCCTACACACTGTATTTATTGCAGCACGTTTACTATTTGAAGGCTGTGATAATCACTTGCATGGGTTACTGCTAGAGCCAACAGAACTAATCTGCTCATGGTGCTTATGCATTCAGCAGAATTTCCTCCAAAAAGGTTCACAGACATTCTGCTAACATGTTTTAGCTAACAGGCTTGAGTATGATGTTAGCATGGTGTAAATGACAAATACTACAGACAAGCTAGTGTCTTATTTTATATAAATTTATGACAAGAAGTCTTTGTTAAAGTCGAAGAAAGACATTACTAATGTCTTTCTTTATACAGATACAATCTTGGGAGATTTTGCTACCCAAGCTATTTTTCATCCACATCCACAGAGGTGTATTGCCAGCTAAAACAATGCATAAATGCTGATCTTGCAAATTTCACATTTCTCAGAAAGACCTAAAACCGCACTAAAATACTAAGTGAACAAAAAAATTAATCCCAAGAGTATGGTTGCACGGTTACAGGAAACATGACCTAAAGATTCAGGTAGCAGAAGTTAAATTGTACTAAATTATAATATAAACTGAAGTTACTCAAATCACTTTTTCTTTTTACTCAAGATGTATTTTGTGGCCATATGAAAGTGTCAGCCAATATGATACACTTGGTTCAATATGGAAGCAAGAAGTAGAAATTTTTTAGATTTTAAAAACAATGAACAGCAAGCTTTTTAAAAAATAAGACCAGTCGCCAACAGTTTATACTGAAAGTGCACCTATAACAACATTTCATCAGAGTTGTGTCTGCAAACAAATATTCATGGAAAATTATAAAGCACTGGTATTTCTCCATGGCACTTCTCAGCCTCTAGCTATCTGTGGCTAAAGCCCTCTTCAGGAGACCTGGTATTTATGTTCCTAAAGTCATAGCCTTCTGTAATATCAATATAGCCAACTATATAAAACTCTGTGCATATCTTAAAACTATCCGTTACCTCTCTTGGGAACTCTTTAAAGTTGTAGCTATATATAAATATATATGAATCTTTAAATGATTCATTTAATTTTTATGTATAACACCAGCTAAATAGATACTTCTGCTATACAATAGACTGAACTGCTACTATGGGATGTGAAAAGGCAGAGAATGAGGGTGGAGAGGTAATGATCTTGTGCTATTTGAAGTCATCTCATCAAGTCCTGGATAATCCCTCTCCTCTGTCATTATGTGTACAAGAGCAGTACTACAGCATTACCACTGTATATTGTGCGTACGCTTTGTCAGTATTTCTAAAATTACATAAGGACTTTGTGATGGATTTTCCACTACCCATAATAGCCTCAGCCTTCCAGTCTTAACAACCTATGACTAATCTTCTTCTTTCTACAAACCTAATATCCTCCCATCACCTTCATACCCTTCTTTCCCAGGCTTTCTGCAAAACTCATCAGCTGCCCCAGCTGGGACAGAGACAACAGATAATAAGAAGGCTAGTTCTGAGCCCTTCCTCAGCAGCATTGCTAATCTGGGTCACTTTTCTTTTTTTCTTGCTAATCAGCAAATAAGCTTTATAAGAGTCATGGAATTCTGCACAGTGGAGACTTTTCTCCCTCTGTATAATGCTGATGAAGCAAGTCCTCAGCTTAAAAAGTTATTGTAAAGAAGAGAGATGGGGTAATCATGTTCTCAAGTTTACAACCTTAAAGAAATAGGCTTAAAAATGAAACAGGGCAGTTTATATGTAGAAGACCACATTTTAAAGACAGTATAAGCTTCAGAAGCCTCTATATTTTCATTTTGCACACAGAGGCCTTTCTTATTCTAAGCAGTTAGAATAGAACAGAACAGTTCAATTGGAAGGGACCTACCATGATCATACAGCACAACTGCATGACCACTCCAGGGCTGACCAAAAGCTAAAGTTAATGTTAAGGGCATTGTTCAAATGCCTCTGGAACACTGACATGCATGGGGCATTGACTAGCTCTCTAGGAAGCCTCTTCTGTAGTTTGACCACCCTCTCAGTAAAGAAATGCTTCCTAATGTCCAGTTTGGTTCAAAGCTGGGCCAGGGAGGTTCATTCTCATGTGATTTATCACTGGATGACACAGAGAACAGCTCAGCATCTCCCTCTCCATTTCCCCTCCTCAAGAAGCTGCAGAGAACAATGAGGTCACCCCTCAGCCTCCTTTTCCTCCAAAGTAGACAAGCCCAGAGTCCTCAGCCACTCCCCACAGGACATGCTTTCCAGGCCTTTCACCATTTTCGTTGCCCTCCTCTGGATGCATTCAGAGACCTTCACATCCCTCTTAAATGGTGGGGCTCAGACCTGTACACAGTACTCAAGTGGGGCTGAACCAATGCTAAATACAGCAGCATAATCAACTCTTTTGACTAGCTGGTTATGCTGCGTTTAATGCACCCCAGGATGTTTGATGCCCTTATAGCTGCCAGGGCACACTGCTGACTCATATTGAGCCTGATGTTGACCAACACCCCCAGATCTCTTTTCGCATGGCTGCTCTCCAGCCACTCCTCTTCCATTTTATACTTGTGCCCAGTGTTACTCCGTCCCAGGCACAGAATCTGGCATTTGTTCTTGTTAAATTTTCAAATGTTAAATAAACCACTGATAATTGCCCAATGTTCCAATCTATCCAGATCCCTCTGCAAGGCCTCCTGTCCCACAAGAGTCAACAGCACTTCCCATTTTTGTATCACCAGCAAACTTGCTAATGGGGCATTCAAGTTGTGCATCCAGATCACTGATAACAATAAATGAACAGAACAGGTCCTAGTCCTTGAAGGACACCACTGGTGACCAGTCGCCAGCTGGATGTAGCTCCATTCACTACAACCCTTTGAGCTCTGCCCTCTACCCCGCGCACCGTGAACCCGCTCATCCCACAGTTGCTCCTGGTCTGCCCCTGACGCTGGTCCATCGCTTGCTGT
>JANHGB010033948.1:0-52787 GCA_026283785.1 Coracopsis vasa
ACTTTTTAAGTCTTATGAACTGAAAGAGTAAAATAAAAGGTACAAGATTGCTAGTAAAGGCAGACTGGGGCAGTTTGGAAACATTCTAGGCATGGTCCCTATCTAAATGTTTAACATTACTTAGATTTTAGTGGGACAATTTTGGAGTACTATGGCAAAGGCAGGGTGGATGGTCAGAAGCAAGCTATGGAAAGAGAAATCTGAGGAAGGAATAAAAATCAGCTTGATAAGGAGGGGCATAATTCTACCTTGTGTGGAACTGGCTTCAGAAACAGTGGGTCTGATAGCAAATAAATCTCCTGAGCTGGGTTTGGCGACTGAGCAAGTGAGCCAGCAATTGGAATTGCAGCTTAATATTCATGTTAGTTTGTAAACAGCTGCAGACACTATTTATTAGCAGACTGCCAACTTGTATTTCTCAGCTGTGCTGAAGGCAAGCCAGCATGCCTGTCGCACATGACCGTGCTCTTGCACAGGCTCAGCAAAGGCTGCCGGTGGCTGTGGGTATCATGGGTGCATGGTCTCCCCATGGAAGACCTGCCATTATCTCAAAGGACTCAATGGCATGAAATGATAGGCCATGGAGCATACGGCAACTGTGGTGCCACAGCACGGACTGAATTTGTCACTGGAGGAAAAAGCAATGTGAAGGAAAAAAGGACAGCAGCTGAATTTGCTCACTAGGTTCAGCACAGAAAAACACACCAACAAACGCCTTTGATGCTGTTAATAATGTTCCATTCTAAAAGCTTTTACAATTCTATTGCAAAAACATCATGTATCAATTTATTTGTATAATGCACTCACTGAGGTACATCAGATATTTCCTGAGCAGTTGAAGCTTATCATGCTGCAGTCTGCAAGCTCCTCATACCAGTGCGCAACTGATTGTAGGAAGATTTTCCTGCCAGATACTCAGCCCAGTCTGCAGGATGTCTTGAAGCAGAAATAACCCCTTGCACATCTGCATCATCTTATTTACACTCAAATCCAGTCTGATGCCTGTCTGACTCAGAAATAGCTCAGAAAAACCTTATTTCTGCATTGAATTGTGCCAGTTATTCCCCAAAATGTGAGACGTTCCTCTCCTCCTCCTCCTTGTTCTTTTTCAAATTGGGAAAATGTCATCTTGGTTGCAGAGGGAATTTTCTGGTTTGCACATCTTTGCCCTAAAGATGAAAACCAATATATGTTCAGTTTGTGCTCTTATAAGTGTGCTCATCCCTTCTCTTTACATTGCATGCACATGTCCTCTGCATGCTCTTTTAGTAATCCATAACCCAAGCTGAAACCCTCCTTCTCTCCTCAGACCCTATTTCAGCCCATTTGCTCCCACGAATAACTCTGTTGTTAATGGCAGACCATTCCCATCCCCATCAAGGAACAGATGGTTGTAGTTTATAACTATGTGATGAAAGAAATCTCTGTTTATGACACTGTGGATCTTTGATTCCTATCTTAGGGTGTGTTCTAATTACATTTTCTATTTGCAGCTCTGTGTTTGTTTCCATGTTCAATTCTAAATTGGTTCTACCATCAATATTAACAAGTCATCTTCTCAGCTGCTCAGCTGGGTTCAAGAGCCGCACTTCTTGGGGCTGTCATGGACCAGTATTGTGTTTTCAACTTATGACCATATATTACAATACAGAGAGACCAACATTACCCTGACATTAATATGACATGTAGGAAAATAAGAGTAATAGTACAATCTATTTGACCATAAGGAATTAATTACTAGAACAAGATGCAGACAGTACAAACCACTCCTGATCTTCTTTCCTTTTCTTCTTTCTGCTCAGTTTTTCATGAGCAATAGCATGCCTGCAGCTGAACTACAGCTGTTATGGGACCTTCCGTGCTATTCGTAGGAAGTACTATTGATTTTAGGATCATGGAAGATTGATCACTGCTGAGTCTGGGCGGCAGGGAGCAGGGCAGTGTCTGGGGCATCAAAACCCAATTTAAGGAGGTTTCAGGAAACCTTTGATGTGATGCTTGAGTTATTTGTGAAAAGAAATATTTTGCTTGTATTTTCAGGTCATCACTTTTATCTATCACAAAGTTTGGTTTCATTCAGCCCATTCCCAGAGGACAGTTGTGTTTAGTCTCTTATGCTGTATATACATATACACATATATGTTATGTACATGCATGTATACATATGTTATATACATGTTTATACACATGTTGCTTTTCTTCCAATAACCCAGAGCAATTAAAAATATGCTTTATATTTTGAACAAGAGATTTGAGGAAATGTCCAAAACAGTTTTCCTTTAAAACTTCATTTTTTTACAAACATTGTTTTTAAACTTTTGCCAACATACATTTCAATGACATTTTAAAACTGAAAGCTTTAGCAATACTTTTGTTCTACTAAATTGAAACTAAGTTTGTTTGTTTAGGTTTTTTCTCCAACATTCGAGAGGATTATGCATGACCCTTAGAACATTATATGCAGTCGATATACTGTCACAAAAGTAGGCATCAAAGCTGTAGTATGAAATACCCCTACAAGCTTGTTTAAATGCAGAGAAAACCTTACTCTTGAATGCCAAAACTGCTTCTGGTAGCAACAAAAGAAAGGCATTCGCAAGTCCCAGGTAAAACACAACCTTTTTAAGAAAGTATAAAATCAAGTGGAAGACTGTCAGCAAGTGTCCTCAAAACACCTGCTTGCAGATTAGGTGTGCTAAGAGGACCCACACCTTGAAATCAGCAATTTGTAGGCTTCTTTCCATACAATCTACTTTCCTATTGCCAATAGAATAAGTATATGCGCTTAAAAAGTACTGATGGAAAAATATGCATCAGAAAAATGTAGTGACAGTAGTTTCCTATAATATAAACTGAACATAGATGCACATTATACAAAGCATATGAGCAAGAAGAAGTATTTGTTCCTGTTTAAAGAAGGAAGGGATTTTTGGCTTCAAATTGATTTTACTCCATTATTCGTCCCAGAGCTTGTGCCTGACATTTTTGCATCAGAAATTTAGGCCATTCAGCCAGTGAATTAAACCTCAAATTCATTCATGCACAAAGCCTTTAGGACCAGAATATTGAAAAGTTTTCTTGAGGATAAAAGCTCAAGACACAATGAGTATGTCCTGCTGCCGAGCTACCCACGTTTCCAAAGAGAAGAGAATCTCATGAGCAGCCCATGAAACTACTTCTATGAAGAAGTTTTTCTTGGAGGATGATGGGTAGAATTTGACAAAGATAGCTTCCTTTTCTAAATGCACTTTCTTTGAGATAGAAAGTCTCACTTTGTATAATAAAAAGGAATTGGTGTCAACCAAGATGAATAATATAAAACTTCAATGCCAGGTTCAAATGATATCATTAAAGCCACAGTGAGCTTCGTGAGCTCGTGCCAAGACAGTGAATCCTAGATTTTTGCAATAATACAGTAATCTGGGATATTTCTTGCAAAATAAGAAATGTTGCTGAAATGGAAGTAGTTGGCTATACCCACTATCGAACTTGTTGCTTTTCAAAATGCCCTGGCTGAAGTATCAGTGTGCAATTACTCATTCCACAGCCATCTTTTTCTCTTAATTTTGGTGAGAAGAGTTTTAGCTTTCCAGGAGTCCTTGGCTGCTGGGTTCCATCCTTCCTTATCTGACTTTTTCCTAAACTTTTATTAATTAAACATAAGTTACTGTATGCTGGACCAGAGCCAGAAAACATCACATGTGAACATCAGAGAATGTAAGGCAGTCAGCGGTATTTCTCTGCTTTTATCCTACGACTTTTCTCCCTGACATTGCTGCCAATGCAAAGTTCCTGGTGACCTTTGTTCAAGTAAAGCTATTTTGATGTACCCAGGTGAATTTTTAAAATGAGGTGTAAAGGTTTATAAACACAAACTGACCTTTACTTGACTCTAGGAATGGACTGAGTAGGAAGGAGCAGCCAGTTTGTGAGTGCATGAAGCTTTGAGGGTGCAGGTCTTGGCACTGAATAAAGACGGCAGCGGTCAGGGAGGAACACGGACAAGGAGTAGAGCTTGGAGCAGTTATAAAATGGTGAGCTTGTAGAAGTCAGGAAGCTGTTCTGAATCTCTAAAGAGATTTTTAGGCCTAAAACTCAGAAGAGAAACAGACACAGTGGCTGACCAACTTATTACTGAATTTATCACTGAAATTACTGCTGCACAAGCTTTCTGTGTCATTCCCTAGCCAGAGCACTGTATTCTGTATTTATGCCATAGAGCTCAAGAATTTCACTGAGGCATCAAGGCTAAAATTGGCATTGGTGGGGCATCTTAAGAGGCAATTTATTCTACCTGTGGCCTGCGTTGGCTTGTGCACATGTCTTCCATTGATTTATCAAACTCTGTCTTTCTCAGCTCTGCGTGTTCAGTACTGAGCTCTTACAACCCAGCTACATGCAAATCGCAGTGCAGAGAAATGTATTGACAAAAAGTTTTTATGGTAAGTAACTAGGTTTTCTCTGTCAAAATCCACTCTGTAGTAGCACAGTGGTCTCTTTTACCCATGTCCTCAGTTACTGATGAGATGAAAGATACCAGTTATGCCAGGCTGGTTGCATCTCTCTGACATCACAGAGGGATGTGGTGAGCATCAGTCCAAGTAGCTCCTGAAAACCATTCTCTTTTAATTTGGATGTGCCAAATCTGGACCTTTTATGTCTCAGCCACTAGAGAAGTAGATTTTTCTAAGGATTTTACTCTCACCACAGTTGTGTGTTTGATCCTCAATTGACAATAACCATGTCACCTGATGTGCTTGTTTGGTGGCAAAGACAAATAGATGAATTTGTGCCCTCTCAAAGAGGGTTTTTCCTGTTGCAAAATTCACCCTCCGCTGGAACACAGTGAGCCTGACAGGCTGAGAGCAAAACAAGTCACGCTTCCCTGCCTGTACAGGGCAGTTGCAGCTCAAGCAGAAGAAGAGACTGGGCTGAAGCAGCTGTACGGTGGAGTTGAGCCTCTGTTGGTGCCCACCAAGACTGGCGCCTGTCTGACCAATATTAAAGCCCCAAAGTCTCTTGGTTTGATATTATGTTACGTTATGTGCTGTGACAGCCATTCCCAGTCGCTCTCCACTGGCAGACAGGTATTTTACAGCTGTATCCCACCCTGGAAAACTTCCTGCCACTGGGATCTGTAGCCCAGATTATATAACACCTCCTCTCTTTCTCCCAAGCAGATATGTCTCTAGTTTCATTGAGTTTCATCTGCTTTCCGCACTACAGAAATGAGTTAAAAGGCATGTGAATTAAATGCATTATATCTATTAGAATAGTGCATGGCTTTTTTGAACCTCTTTTCAAATACTCTCTGATCTTCATGATATTTTGCTATTACAGTCCCTTCCCTTAAGGGACTTAGTTAACAGGCTGCAAGTCCCACCTAAATGGGTACCAGTTATTCCCACTGCATGTGGTAGACTGCATGGATTGCCAGATGATTGTTATTTCTGGAGGCAGATGTTGGAGCAAACCGTGAGAGTCAGAATAGGGATTACTGACTGGTAGAAAGCTTTCTAGTTACGACACGCTTCTACTGAAGAATTTTTAATGCATTACAGTCACCAAACACCTTGTCAAAATCTTTTTATAACTAAATCTGAGAAACGGAGAACATGAACTGCACAGCTGAGGAAAACTGTATTCTTTGCTAAAAATGCTAGTTTTAAAATAAATAGGTCCAAACAGTTATCCACTAAATTTTGGTAACTTTTCCTGTCTCTTCCAGAGCATGTAATATAATAATATGCTTTTTAATACTGGACTGAATTACTGCAGCATGTTATTAAAGGGTCATACAGCCTGCTTTCAATTACAGCAGCCATTGCAGATGAAAGAGTAATTTTACCAGTGGTACACTCTGCAATGAGGAAGTGAGATGTGAAGAGGAGGGGAAATGAGTTTCTTCTCAGCATTTTTATGACAGAAGATCTGCTTTTAAAGATCTTACTTCTGGGAGTTGCCCCTGCGGAAGGCTGAACACCATGTGTTAGGACAAGCAGCATAGACAGAACTCCCTAAGAACCGAAGGTCCTTGTCCATAAAATGACTTCAGCTGTTCCTGAAATTAGAGGTGCCTACACATGAACTAGACAGGGAAGGGAATGGTTGCTTACTCATCCCAACAGTCAGATTACTTTGATACTCTGAGTGATCGTGGATAGAAAATGATAAGCACAGGCAGCAGTCAAAACTACTTACTATTGTGGGAAACCTCATGGAAGAAGGAATTACTGCAATTGCCACCTGTAGCTTCCATTCCTTCAAATCCAGCATGTGTAGAAACAGCTGTCAAAATAAGATTTAAGTACCCATGTCAAATCGAAAGCTGACCGAGGTAAATAAAATAGCTAGTTCTGTTTATTATTGAAACTGCCGGCTGGGAAATTGGCCATAATCATTTGGAACTGCTACAAATTGGTTTCAAATTATGGAAGTGAAGTGGGAGGTAACTCAACTGGTGGCTTAGCTGCAGAAAAAGTGAATAGCATGTCTGGCTCAATCTGTGCCAGAGACATCTATGCATGGCCATTTAGACCAAATTTCGTGGACAGACTCTTATAATATAAAGCAGGTGCTTTCTATGGACATTTTGAACTGATGTTCAAGTCAAGAGATTCAAAAAGACTTCTGCCATTAAATTCTGGTATAAGCATACCTGCAGAAAGTGAACAGAAAATGACCGTGAACTCAGTCAAAGCACTTCTATTTAATAAAATTGTCTCCTGAAAAGATTCTGTGGTATTCATGCATTAAATATTTCTGAAGCTTGAAAGGAGATATAATGGAAAGAGTGACATCGAAGACATTAACAGTTCCCACAAAGTCAGTTTGGAAAATAAAACAGAGATTTCTCAAATTACTTGCTTGGAAAAAAAGGTTATTTATAATTTCTTCCTTTTCTGGAAGACTGTGATGTCATCTCATGGTGCGATGAAGTTAATCATCTGATTGTAATGATTTTATTCTGTTTGGTTACTCTTTGCTAGTCCCACTGTTTCTGTGAACAACAGGGATATTTGCAGTCAGGAATATGGTATTTGTAGAGGTAAAGAGTAATTTGTCCTTGACTGATGTTGATCTCTGCTTTAACACTCCTTATTAATGTGGGTGTTCATTATATTTGTACCTGTTCTAAATACTTGTCATCTCATAATAGAATTACAGATTCTGCTTTCTCAACTATGCAGCAGTCTCTTGAAACTCCATTTTGGGTACTGGTTAGCTGACTAGTAAAATCTAAGGTAACAATTAACCTTTTCCTACTTCTTACTCATAGATATTTTCATTCCTGCATTTGCCTTCACTGTACAACTTATTCCAGTTATTTTTAAAGCTTTCATTGCTCATTTTCATTGCCAGCAGCAATCAATCATGAGCAAGGCTGATGTGGCTTGGGCATTGCCGGGAGCAACCTTGGGAGATTTAAATGGCCCTGGGGAGCAGGAGCAACCAGGAGTGCAGCAAACAGGGCATGCAAACAGGGATTGGGAAGGTGCAGCAGTTTATGCAGAAGGGCATATGAGAAGGGCCCTGCACCCTGCTTGTAGGCCCACAGCCCAAAGAAGTGCTCTGCCAGAATGGTGGTCACTCTCCTCACAATTAAAACCAGGGTTTCGACAGAGAAAGCTCCTGAGATGTCTGAGGCTTCCACCCAGATGGAGCTGGTAAGGAAGAAGGCTTCAGTACAGGAGGTAGATTGCAACAAGTGCTCAGCCATTCTGCAGAAAAGGAAGTACCTGCGCAAGGTGTGCACAGGCTGATGATCTGTTGTGTCAGGTGGCTGAGTCACAGGAAACGGTTAAAAGGCTGTGCAGTAGTAGAGGGGCTAGATACAGATAGATGGGTGGTTTCAGAACCATGCTCCTGTGGCAGACAGCACAGAGAATGAGGTACCTTGGACCCTGGTGACACACAGAAGCAGGACTCCAGTCCCCAGCCTCCAGCATTACAAACAAAACCAGATACATGGGAGCAGGCAGTGTGATCAGCAGGGAGCCTGAGAGATGTTTCTCACAAGCAAAACATTTACTTCCTTTCTCAACCAGTGGTATGTGTTCCCTCTTACCTGCCATTCTTACTGCTGCCTTCAGAGGAACTGCCCAATCCACCCAGTCTGACTTAGCCACACCTGCTGGCAGCATCCAACTATGATGTGACTAGATAACTTTAGAGAGATCCATTTTCTTTGCTTCTAAGGCAGGCATCTGAGAGTGGCCAGAACATTAATGCAATGGGTTCACATTACTAAAGTGACAGGGACACTAAAATGATGTAGTGGTTGGAAAGTATATAACTGGTTGCAAAATGTGCCAATGTTATATCAATAGATCTTAAATGTGCATTTAAAATTGAGTAGTTTGAGACTGAAGTGCTTTTTGCGTCACAGTACATGTTAAAGGGCTTTAAAAGGAATGTTCAAAAGGCTTCTAAATCAGTGTTTTCACCATAACCATTTTCATTTAATTTAGATTTGGGCTTGAACCCAAAACCTTTCATCCAATTTTTTGCATGTCTTAAAATTGAATCCTTTTCTGTTTGGACTTCAGTGGCCCTTTGACTGCTTGTATCATGTAGGAGCCTGGCCCCAAAAAAGTTGTCTTTGGCTAATTGTAGTGAGTTCTTTATTTTTAGTAAAATAGTATTGGTTTACTGTGTAATAAAGTACTCCTAAGCAGAGACCAATTGTGCCTGTCTGTATTTAACTATCCTACCTGCAGTGCAAAAATCATTACAGACCCATGTCACTGCAGAAGAAAACATTTCTTATCGTATTGTCTTTTGTTTGTTCATTTTTTTATAATGGATTAGCTGTAATGCTAAATAGTATTAAGGAGCAAGTAAAAATTTTGCATACCAGACTGTCCTGTAGCAAAGTGGGATCTCATTTAAATCTTTCATTAGAAAGATTACTGTTTCCGTAGACATTCCTATCAGGAAAATCCAAATGACCAAATTGTACGTGCAAATCTTCAGGTCTACGTTAGGTATCTTTAAATCCTGTGCTCATAATCACATTTCTGCCTTGATTCAACTTTCCACTGTGTGCCCATGGAACAATTAGTCCCCATCACACTGGACTCAGCGCCACCCTCCCTGCTTGGGGGGTACTGCTGACCACAGCTCACCAGGGAAGATGTGCTGCAGAACAAGTCCCATGCATTCCTGAGCTATCATTTCTAGAGGGCAGTGTGGGGGGTCTAAAGGATGCAAAGCTGTTTTCTAAAAGAGAAGATGCTAAACTGTAGCTGGTTTGATGTTTCACATATGAAAGCATATAGACTTTCAGTACATTAAGTATTTCTGTATTTTGACTTCTGTCCTTGTGACAAAAAATCAAACACAAAAATATTGACGTGCCTCACATAATGGAAATCTTGGAGTGGTTGATCTCATGCAGTGGTGTCTTTTCTGGAATACTGAGGATATTTGTTAGGAATATGGCTTCTGAGATCTAGACAAAACCTTAAAAAAGTCTGAATTAGATATAGACTTGGTCTTTTTGCGTGTCACATTCCCACCTTTTCTTCTAATTTTAATTTGGGCAGCCTAGAACATAAAAAACTGGTGTGCAAAGCTGACAGTGATAACTGGATCTGCTTTTGTTGCCAGAAACAGTAAGCAAATGTTGAAAATAATGGAAAAGTAATAAAGCCCATGCCATAGGAAGTGTTGTGGTGATGAAAGGAACTCTACAGAAGATGTCTACACAAACACAGAGGTGGAGCCATTGGGATGGGACCAGAGTTGGCTGCAGTGCAGAAAAGGTAGCACATCAGAAGCACAACTACAGTGACACACCACCTGTGGGCCACAACACATGAAACTAATGAAGATGGGAGAGCGATACAGACACTTTTCCTGTAAATAATTAGGAAATTTACTATATCTGGCATATGCACATTTCTCAATAAACTTAACCATATAGAAAGTTTAAAGCATGTTAAGGGCATTGTCCAAATGCCTCTTAAACAGACAAGCTTGGGAGGAAGGGCTTTGGGGGAAGTCTTTTCCTCCTGCAGCTCTTTGCTGTTACAAGCTTCCATTCTTCTGTGTAATTGTTTCGCCACAGCCTATAGGTCTACTGCAGACTGTGTGCAGACTCCACAGCCTGAGCTTCAGCCTTTGCTCTCAGATGAGAGAGCCAAGCCAGTGGAAGTCTTAAAGAAGATCTGGTGCTGCTTATTCAATTCATCTGCAATAAGTCATATTCATCCCATTAAAGAGAGGATGTAAAATCCCCTGAATTGGCAAAAGATTTGCTAACAATGTAATTGTCATCAGGAACTGGTCCATAGCACACAGTGAGTACTTTCCAAAATAATGAAAGAACAGTGGCAATATGGGATGTTTTGTGCAATGAATCATCTGGTATTGATCACTGCTGTAAATTATCATGCTTGCCATGCTCCTGGCTTTTGCTCATTGATGTGCTCTGTTGGCAATAACAGAATATTGATCACCCATTATCATGGAAATTTGCAGAAAATCTAATTGGTATAAAATGCAGCACATTCTTGTGTTCAAAGCCATGAAAACCAGAAAGAGCACAAGCAGAATAATGTAATTTGTTTCATGCATATCCAGGAGAGGAAGATTCTCTGTAGTTTTTCTCATAGTAATTTAAAAAACAAAATCGTCCAACTGTAAAAACAAACTGAAAATAACTAAAAAGATAGAAAAATAAATTGCAGCTCCTTACATACAAAAGAAGGTGCTGCTGAAGACTGACTTCATATGAATTCATTTAAAAGTTTCCAGCTTTCTTCTCTTTTCTATCTCCTGACAGATCTGTCTTCATAGGACTTTTTGACACAGACTTAAATTTCAGGTCTGATAGATCCAAATCCCTTTTAAGTGCTAACAGTTTTCTTTGAACTTCAAAGTGGATATGTCTACGAGAGGGCATCGTATGAATTTATAGTAAAGCAAGAGGTAAAATCTATTGAAAACATAAACCAATAAGCAGTGAAGTATTGTGATTAGCTTTTAAATGAGAAGTTAGTAGCCAAACAAATTTAAGAAATTATATCACTACTTTGTTTGATTTTATAAAATCTTTCATCTTTCAGAATTGTGGGGGTAAATCCAATAGAGATCTGGGGTTGTTACCAACATAGGCTACATTAGCTGCAACAGTCATTGTACTACTGTGCCTATGAAACAAAGAAGGGTCTTTGATGGGTGTCTATACAAGAAACATGTTCCTGTTTGTGTTTCATTTTGCCATCAATTTGAGTGCTGGAAATAATTATTCTATTATTTCAAGCATGTTTGTGCACGTAGAAAGTGGATACAACAGCCAGGACTCATGACTGAAGTGCTGATTAATTTGCCAAAATCTAGCACTGTACACTGGGCATCTGCACAGCCCGAGTGCACCTCTCAGTCCTATCACCACATCTTGGTTAAATGGCAATAATGATGTTGCACAAGAACAATGAGATGCAAAGAAGCTCTGAAGCATCACATTTAACTGAATATGATTTAGAGGGCCAGAATAAAAGGAGAGATGTGGAAAGATCACGTTCACAGGCCAGAATAAAAGGAGAGATGTGGAAAGGTCACCTTCACAGGCTGCTGCAATGAGCGCCCATCACACAGAGACTTCAGGGAGAAACCTCTGTTGGTTCAGATGAGAGACTTTTACGTGGTGCAAGTTCAGGAGGATCATGAAATACCAGCGTGCAGTTTTGTTTCATTTGCTCTTTCTCTGGTGTATTTCCATGATTTGTTTGCATGTTTCTTGAGTAAAATTCAAGTGGAGTATAGAGAACTCTGTAATAGGCTTCCTGATGTAGAATCCTCCAAGACAGAAAGAGCACCAGTAAAAAATACGAGAGAACATAGACTGCAATTTGGTAATGTTTAAATGAGTGACTATGATCTATTAGCACTAGATTCAATATATACTACATGCTCCATGAACTGAATGAAACCATGGTAGCATGCATGCATGAATACATGGAAGTTTTGGTAGCACACAGGCTGTAACAGAGCTGTGACTCCGAAAGACAAAATGCTCACCTTGGCTAAAGAGTTGGTTTTAAGCTTGAAAATTGTTTTAAGCATGTTTTAAAATAAATTTTAGGTCTAACCTTTTATGGCTTTATTGCAATGATAAAACAGGAAATGAAAAGAAGCAGTAGACAATTCCAGTTTACCAATCATAACATACTTGTTTGAGGTAAACATTTTTATGTTATAGTAAAAGCATGGCTCCCGTGGGACTTTTTCTGCACACTTGAAGGTTGCTTCTTTAACAGATTTTGGTGAAAACAGGGGTTTTCTTAGTATTAAATATATACTTACTATTTGCTACTTTTTTATTTACTTAAATATACATCTCATGCATGATCTTAGTTATTCTTTACTTTCTTGATTCAGGTTCTTCTTAGTTATTTGAGTTTTGTGGTTTCTGATCATGCCAGCTTTTATTTTGTAAAGCAGAAACAAGCATTACTAGGAGAAAAGACCAGGAGTTTTTCACACATAGAACCTACAAGCGGAAAGGATGAAAAAATACCCAACCCCAAAACCCAGAGGGTTTTGAAAAGGTGGATTAGGAGTTTATGAGCAATACACAACATGACTGTTGGGCAAGTACTGATGGTATGATTGTAAGTTCATTGGCAGGTCCTCACAATAAAGCTAAGTGGTTGCAACAGTTAATGTTGGGCTAAAAATATACCCTTGAACTTTGTTATAGCAGTGCTGATATGTTTTACCATGACAGCACACACAGCTCTGGCATTCTGTGTGGAGTAAATGCAGGCATATTATCGAACTCCAGTCAAAGCCCAGTCAGAAAGCCTATCAGTGGGCACTTTCTCGCTTTTCTTATTTCTGCTTTGCAAGGATGAGCAAGAAATCTGCACCCTGACTGTTGTGTCCCTTAAGTCTGCCTCCTTCCTTTTATATTTTTAATTGCCCCTCATAATTATTGCCTTTTATGCTATTTTCTACCTTCTCATCAGTAATGGAAAAGGAAGGCTTACTGCTTTTTTCCTAAGTGGCAGGTTGTTAACTCACTCTTTTTCGCAGTTAGGCAGACTCCACAGGCTGGTTTTGGTAAGTGCTTCTGCAGGGCTCATGCTCTGCTCCTAAGGTGTGGATATATTCCTAGGTTATCTCCCCACTTCCTGTCTCACCATCCTTGTTTTCATGTGATGCTCCCATGCTGGCCTGCCCTACGTACAAATAGGAAATGTCTTGGGAAAAGCCTTTCCCACTGTCTTTCTTTGTAAAAAGCATAAAACATTTCTGAATGCTCTTGGTAAGCACTAAGTATTATTGTTTGTGTATAACTAGGATACAGACTGATCATTTACCATAGATGAGCAGAATTTTCACGTTAATCCATCAAACTATGAAGATTTGGTCTTATTCTCATTGAATAAGATTACAACTGATGTCAAACAGCGCAGGGTGGAACAGTACAGACTTAAAAGCATTCTGTAGCAGTCTTTGAGCTAAATGATCTACACAGATTTATGAAGCTCAGTAAACAAATACTCTATAAAAACAAAAAGCGTGGGGGCTCAGTCCTGCAAGGATTTGAGTGCTTTGGGTTTGATCCACAAAGCACAGAAGTATGTACTTAGCTTTGAGCATGTATTTATTCCCCGGGGTATTCCTATGCACTTTAAGCTAAATACCTATTCAAGTGCTTTGCTGGATCAAGGCCAGAGTATTTTCAGCATCTTTTAGGGTTGAGTTCTTACATAAGATGTTGATATCTCAAAGCATTTCATAAAAAGCACTGAAGACAATTCCTCAAAATAGTAAGATGAAATGTTATCATATGACAGACAGTGATATTGTTCCCCTGAGTCGATACAACATTCCCACCCATAAATAAGGTTCCTTACTTTCTAAATCAGTTTCAGAAACAAAAATAAATCTATTTTTGCTCCATTTACAATAAGAAGCTGTGCTTCAGTAAACACTGAAATAAATGAGTCATGTAAGAAAGGCAGGCTTTGAAGTAAGCTGCAGTGAGGAACCTCCCTAGCTACAGGGGCTTTGTTTGTGTTTTGTTTTCTCACGACTGGATGCAGAGCAACATGATTTATCTCTTTACATGGGAAGAATTAAAACCTCTAAAAAAATCAGCTAGAGACCATTTATAATAGAGGCAGTAAATTGTCTCAAGAGAAATAGCAAAGCGCTGCATGAAAGATACAGTCCTTGTCCGGGATACTGACTGAACTAATCGTAATGTGTGTTAATACTGCACATACATCTCCTTCTAAATAGTTTCGTTATAGCAACATCAAAAGACCCCATCTAATTTTTTTGAGTAAACACATACGGAGAAGTAAAATGTATTTAAAGGAAGTTCTGCAGCATATTTGCCCAAGCAAGACAAAAACAAAAATCAAACCCATAATTTCCTTGCCTAGAAAGCATCAGTCCACCCTCCTGGACTGGTTGTTTGTCAGCCTGAAATGTTGGGTTCACTTCGGGAAGCACCATCTGAGCCTTTGGGCAGGCCTGAGCACACTCTCTTTTTCTAGTCATGCCCTCTCCAGCTGCAGGGAATGGGATGTTGTGGAGAAGCTCCATTCTCCAGCCCCCAGAAACGCTTCCAGGGATGGGGCACACACAAGTTCTCTGTGCAACTTGTTCCAGTGTCTCACCACCCACACAGTAAAGAATTTCTTCCTAATGTCTAATCTAAATCTACCTCTTTCAGTTTCAAGCCATTACCCCTTCTCATATCCCTACCTGCCCTTGTAAAAAGTCCCTCTCCAGATTTCTTGTAGGCCCCCTTCAGGTACTGGAATGCACCTCTAAGGTCTCCCCAGAGCCTCAGCCCCTACCATCACCAATAATATTCATATATTAATATTCTACGTGGCTGAAAGAACAGCGTACACATTTCTGAATTGTCTGAATTGATCGGAGAAGTGGTCTGAAATCAAGAAGCTCTACAATAAGGATGAAAAATATCAAATGCCAAAATCCTAAGTAAAGAGCCAGCAATGCACAAATGCTGCAAAAAATGGAAATGAATTTCCGGATTTCCAGAATGTGTTGATACGAATATCGTATGGCACTGATCACATATCAGTTGGAAAACATGGGTCAGTTCAGGTCACCACACTTGAGGCAAATACAGAGCATTTGAAGAAAATGCAAGATATAGTAAGTAGAAGAGTCCAAAGCCTAGCAAATATGGTCTATAAGAAAAAAATATCCAAAGAACTTGGATCATGTAGCCTAGAAAATAATGGAATAAATGCATTTTTATTTTGGTTGTAGGAAAAAAAAAAAAAAAAAAGAGTATTGTGACTGGTTTTCTGTCTACCAAAACTAGAAGAAAAAGTAATGAGCAACCTGATCTAGTGAGAGGCGTCCCTGCCCATGGCAGGGGGTTGGAACTGGATGATCTTAAGGTCCTTTCCAACCCAAACCATTCTATGATTCTACAAAATGGACATATCAGGCAGATATGAGAAAAACCTTCCACTTTTTTTTTTAAGGCTAACAGAGAAGAAAGAGCTAAAAGGCTTTTTCAGGCTTTAAGAAAGATAGTAAAATCCCCAGCCCTGGATGATTTTGGCTTAGCAAAGTATCTCTCTGAAGAGGTTTAAACTTGCTTGATTATCAGAGTATATAAAAGGTTCATTTTAGGTCCCTTTCACACCACATTTCTGTGATTTTTATGATTTCATAAAGCAATGATAATTAAAACACCAGCTTTTTACTATGATCTGCCAGACAATCTAGTTCTTAATCGCATTCCCTTTGGTGTCCTTTTCTCAGCAGTACAGAATTTAAACAAGAGCTGACCTAGTTTATATAGTTAGCATGGTGTGCTTTCACCTATTTTAAAGATGAATGTTTCTAATGATTTGCCATTAAATTCTGTCAACATAATTCCAACTTCTCAGTTTAATTAAGGATAATACCTTATAGTAGTATTTTTAACATGTCTGGCCATAATTTCCAAAGCAGGAACATTTTCACAATACCTTTGGCATTACCAAAATCAGATCCTGGTTAATCCTGAAGGCTGTTAGTACATGTTCCTGTTTTATAGTGACTGCTGATGTTTCTCTCCTCTCTCTCTCTTTCTCCCTGCCATCCCCAGTCACTTATCTCTGCCTTGAGAGATTTATGCCTCCTCAGCTGCCAGGTCCCTTATTATCTTGTTTGTTAAAACCTGAATATTTTTAATATTGTGGTTAGAGAGTAACTGTAAAAGAAAATTAGCACTGCCAAGGAGCAAGCACAGAGAGCTCTGGGGGGAAGGAATTACTTGCACTGGAAGTGCAGGTCGAGGAACAGTAACGTTCAGCCGTTGTTTTAGATGCTAGCAGAACACTGTGCTGGCTAACAGTGAGTATTTATTCTCTTGCATTTATTTTTTATCCCAGAAAGTGATTCCTAGAGGTTCTCTTTTCTCTATTGCTACCTAATTTTAAATCTAACATTTAGCCCAGTTCATTGATTGCCATTGAAATCATTCACTGCAATAAATTATACATTAAAGTTTACAGCCACATTTCCCTGGATGGGTATTTATACACATAATGCATGCACCTGGTGCAGTGATTGATGTGCAAAATGACAACTGATTTAGCTAGCTGTGTGGTGGCCCTCCCTTCTGCATTTAAAATAATGTACACTTCAGAATACAATTTTATTACTTGTCACATATTTTATAAACATGTGATATTCCTCCAACACAACACCATTTTGGATGTAAGATGACTTCATGCTAGGAAATGAGTCAATTTTTCTTTCAGGATTCTTGAAGAGTAGACATGATGCTACAAACATTGTGGACAGCTTCACAAAATGTCTGGTCTGATGATATATTTACAAAATGGGCCATATTTTGATGAGTACTTCACTTTTTTTCTCTCTCTTTTATGAGAATACTCATTAAACAATGCGGTTTGGGATTTGAAGGTGAACTGTAATGAACTGAACTGCGAGTCATCCTAAGTATGAGAGCAAAGTGAGGAAAAGGTAAGGGATAACAGAAGAGAATATATTTTTTTAAGAATATATTTGTGGGGGAAAGGTATGAAAACTTCCTGACAACACACAGTCACACTGGTGCTGATAATGCCACAGTCTGAAATATTAAATAGCTTGTTATCTTTATGCATCTCCTGTTTATTCTAAGTCAATTGGTTTCCTCTAAGATGCTTTTCATTATTTGTTCTAATAGGTTTCAAAATCTTCTTTTCCATTAATACTTACAATGTGTTAGGATAGAAAAGTTAAATAAAACTTCTTAATTAGGATTGCGTTTACATTTCCTGGTCTCTTAAGTTTGTTATGGAGTCATCCATATCTCTGTAATAATTCAAAAGCCCAAAACATATGTATTGCTTTTTCTACTGTAATAGACACATTCAAGTAACAGAAATTTTCAGTGGCTCTGGAAACAGAGCCAGGGATTCAATCTGGGTCACTGTCAGAAGAACTCAGGGTGGAGCTTTGAGGTAAGCATGGTGCCTCCAGGAGCACTGGACAGTATCTAGGACTGGGCTTATCATGATGGCCTCTTGCAGTCTGCTCCCACACAAGCCTCAGCTCAATGTAAACAGTGTGCAGGGTATAAGAAGACCTGGCAGGAAACATACACTGATTGCAGGAAGATGGTGAGCATCTACGAATAGCAGCAGAATTTGACGGTAGATGGTTCCCTGTTTCCCCTGCATGGTTCCAAATCCTGCACAGGAAACTTGTTTTGGTTCTGGAGTTCTTTCAGAAGGTAGTATATTCTCGTTCTAAAAGCTTGGAATATTTTTAGCATTTATATGTGTGTTTCACTGTGTTATTAAAGTTCCGTATCCTCTTTTATATAGGCCAGGTAGCTCTCAAATGGAGTCGCACTGAACCTCTTCATCAAACAGAATTTCAGAAGACCAGAAGCAAGTACAGCTGACAGCTGTAGCACCAGAGGCCAAGGCAAACACATGTCTGAACACAAAAAAACAATGGCCTTTTTTTAATCAAAGTGGGTTTTTTTTTATTATCTGACAGATTTACATCCAAGGATCAAGGGTGGGGCTAGAACCATTATGGAGAAGTTGACTAGAAAAGCAGAGAGCTTATTCACTTAAAGATTTCGCTGTCATTAATACAGATGCTTCAGGGTTTCCTGCAATGCTTGCAACAGATAATCTTGCTCCTTTTCAGTTACATTTTCATCACCTTTTTTACTACAAAAAGTACTAACAACAGAGTCTATGCTGAAAAGGGTCGTGTGTATATGTTGTCTTACTGCACCACAAGAAAGCGCCCATAAAAGTGCCACACAGCATTGCACTGGGTACCACCTTTGAGTGATTTCTGAAGGAGAAAAATGTTGGTGTTGCACCTCTTCGTCAGCCTTCCTTTCCCCATTTGAGCTGTTAGGTTGAAGCTTCTGAGATCAATTAATATGTGTCTATTTACTATATGCTGGATGTGCAACCAGGGATTTCCTTATAGAAGGTGACTGATTTTAGATATAAAATGGAAATAAGTAGTCTTGCTAACTTTACTGAGTATGATGTGGCATTTTCAAGCCAACAAGGACAGCACTCCAGAGTGCCACCAGACTTTCAGTAGTTAATCAAATTACTAAACTAGTTCAGAATGGAGGAAGAAGAAATCAGTAAACTATTGAGATTTTAAGAAAAGCAGACAATGCAAGATTTATTTTACATGAGCACACATGAAAAGACAAAGAGAATGTAAGCTGGCAAACTGACACATCCAAAGAAATTTCAGTGCCTGCCAATGTTAAGTTAGACAAATGTCCCCTACACATCAGCAGCCATTTCCTGTGGTAAATAAAATATTTTTCTAAAGAAACTGAGAGGAAAACACAAGCATTGAAATGTGTATTATTAACACAAATTATAGCTACCATCAAATACAGTTTTACAAGAAAAAAACATGTTTAATGATTTCCTTGCTATGTAAATGTTTGTCAAAGGCTTGTGCAGTTAGGAAAACAACACAATACATGAAGAGGGAAAGTGTTTTCCCGGGAGGAATGACAAGCAGAGGATTTTACATATAGTGATTTTGAATTACTGTTGTTCCGAGGCTGAAATGGAACAACAACTTTGAAAAGAGACAGAGACTTGCTTGGAGTTAGGGAGTTGTCATAGCTTTTCCTGCAAACCACCTAGCAATCCCCTGCTGATAACCTTTTCATTGGAATATTCACATTTTGTTTGATAGAAGCAAGAAAGAGCTACAAACAACCTTCTGGACTAATTTCTTATGCTGTAAATGAAAAAATCAACAGGAGGATAAGAGGACAATCTACATATGGGGGTATGGGGTTTTATCTATGTTTCTAAAAGTCAAACCAAAAACCCTACAAAGGATATTCTGTATAACTGCCCAACTTGATAGACTTGACTCTTACTTCCAAAGACTTGAAAGACCTCATCTATGCATTTACCTACTTTCAAGCCAGACACAAGTCTCCACGTACCTCATGTCAGAACTAATAACTATGCCTTACATTCATTATGAGGCCATTGTTAGTGAGGAAATGGAAAATAGAAATAATATTACACGAATGCAATGTGCAGTGAATCTACTTTATTCAGTAAGTGGCTACCAGCCCTGTGACTTCTGCTGGATATACCTTCTCAACTACCAGTTTCCTTCCATATATCATATGTTCACCTCATTCCTCCTCTGCATGGGCTGTACTTCCTGCCACATCTCTTCTTGAATCTTCTATTTCTCATTTTAATAGCTGAGGAATAGACTTTGCTGGGTGAAGCATTCTCCATTTGGGTTAGAGTGGTGAAGTTTTTGCTAGCTTTTGTGTAGAAAGAGCTTGAAATACAAGTGATTTGAGTGCTCATCTGAAAGCAAATAAACCAGTTTTTTGTTCCCAGGGTTGTTTATATACTTTATCCAATGCTTCTTGTAGCACAGAGTTCTGAGGACAGCAATAACAACTCTGATTGTCTGAAGTGTTAGATACACGTCCATGCTACTTCTCCCTCTTTCGCTTTCATTCCACTACTAAGAAGACTGGATTTCTAGCTTTCTAGCAGATATGGAGGTTACCCTTTGCAAAGTAAATTAAACAGTTATGGAAGAATGCAATGGTCTATATTCTTCACAGACACAAGTTTGTCCTGAGCTACCTAGGAGTCTTCTGAATCTCAGACACAGCAAAGTATTCAAGCACCTAACAGTCCAGGAATCATTCCAGGCACACAGCTTGGATACCATCACCCTGTTAAAACTGGGTTTACTAAGTAAGGTTTTACTAGCTTAGTTGTGGGCCACTCTGTATCACGTGGTCTCTGTTTGAGAACATGGCTGTTTAGTCTGCTAGTAAAACCATGGTTGGGAACTGCTTTCCACCTGGCCTACTAAGATCAGTAGCCTTGTGATTCAACAGGCTTTTAGAGAGCAACTGATGTCAACCTCTGCAAGACAGAGTAGAGGCCTTCTCCTTCCCACATGCCAAATTGTCCATCACATAAAACAATGTCAGTGCCCCTCTTCCTCTTTTAAATGGGTTTTCAACGGAAAGATACTTTTTTACAAGTATCTCTCTGCAGGATATCAGAAGCTTGATAAATGGAGATGTTTCAATGCATCTGAAATAAAGCACTCACGTATTAGAAGGCCCAGGGACTGAAATCTTCTATTCTCTGCATATATTTATATTTTTTTTAAGCTGTGTGCTAATCACATTGCCTTTGAGTTTGAATTAGTGAGCTCAATGTATTAGGAGCTGGGAATTGTTATCTGAGGGAGTCCAAATTTCCATAAAACTCATATAAAACATTAATTATAGGTGTCTGTATCTCACTATGGAAGGACAGGACTTACATGCTAAGTGCTGTGCCGTATAATTTCTTGCTCTAAGTGTTAGAGCGTTGTCATTTAAATGCTCTCATAAATCTGTGCTTCCTTGAAAAGAACCAGAAATATTTCCTTGACAAATGTCTAAGATCAGTACTCATACTTAGATTCTGTAAATTTTGTATATTCAACACAAACCAACATCCTTCATCAGATGTATAAATGTAATATATCAGATAGAGCTCTGGGTAGGCATGTAGGTAAAAGAAGTTGAAAGCTGAAAGCAAAATTATACAATCCCCGCTAGAGTCAACTGCAAAGTTTGTGTTGAGTACCTGTTGTGTTCATTTGGTAATCAGTTTAGCCTAATGATTAAATTTTAATTGTAAACTCAGTTGGTCCAGTGTTATGTCTTTAATTTATCTTCAAAAATCTATTTGCTTTCTCTTTAATTAAAATCCAGAAAAACCTAAGTCAACCCAGCTTATGATGCTCCAGTCAAGTCACAAGATGGATCATAAATTCTAACAACACAGGTAACCTCTGATAAAAAACCCCAAACAACTGCCCACTAGGTTCTGTTTTCAAATGAAATGTAAGTTCCCAAGAGTTTCTTTGTGGTTGTTAAAAATAAACTACTCTTATTACCACAGAGACAGTTTGAAATATTTTTGTCAGTGTTTTATTTCCATTCTGCAGTGCCTGGGGACTTTGTGAGTTAGGCACAGCTTCTCAGCAACTTCAGACATTTTCCTTCTGCTGTTTTCAGATTAATATCTTTTTAAAACATTTTAATGTGTTTCATTTGCAGACAATTACATTTTAAATCTAAGCTTGTGGCTCTATTGCGTTAAGTCCTTCCATAATTCTTTAAATATTTCTTATCGTCTTGGAGTTAATGTCACAAATGTTTTCACTTGTTACCATATTCTACAAAAATAGTCCAAGTATCATCAATTGTATTTCACTTCCTGCTCTCAGAAAATTCATATATATATATCATATCCCTTCTTATTTCAACAAACATCATCAACAATGCATGCATATTGCTTGTTTCTAAATAATATCTCTATTTTTAATTTTCATTACATGCTTTCCTGGCAGTAAACCAAATAGCTTGTACAATATTTGGAGAAGCATTACTGTGATTCATATTGAATGTTTTTAACCCGAACACAACAATTATATAAAACCCCTACCTTTAGTTGAAATAATTCAGCCAGAGGATAAAGTTCCATTTTCCCTGTGTAGTGAACACCATTTTCTTCACATTTGATTTGGAATTCATTGTACCCAACCTTAGCCCAGTAGTTTGAACTCTCTTTTACCTTACTGCAAGTACTGTAACACTGGGCTCACCCTATTCTCTGACTCTTTGTGGTTTTCTTCTGGCTTCTTGCACAATATAATGCATTGAATAAGGCACAAAAATTCTTGCTCAGCAGCATATACTAGGGAGGACTTTTGCTCCCTTAACAGTCACAGACCAGCTTTGAAACAAACCTATCATAACACCAGTGTGTCTGGAATATTTGTAGCAGTCATCTTTTGTGTTACTCAGCAAGTAACTTTTCTTCTGACCTGCTGGCTCTCTGGCTGTCAGTAAACCTATGCTTGTGTATATTGAAGCATTCACTGGATGCTGCTTTACAGGTTCTCCCTGGCAAAGCAGGTGCACAAGCAGATCCCCAAACTGGAGCTGCAGCACTAGGTACGGCAGACCCAGGAAGCCACTGATGGGCACCCTCTGGCTCAGCACAGCAGCTTTATGAGCTATGCGATGTACTGGAAGAGGCACTGTAAGCCTGTTTGGTTTTCAGCCACTGCCTCCTTCAGTGAGGAAATAGACATTTGCAGTGCCTTTTACAAGAACACTTTTACAAGACTCTACCTAATCAGCTCTGACTAGGGGTGAAGGATGACCTGACTCTAAGCATGGGTTTGATAGAGCAGGTTGCAGCTTTACTTGCTTATATGCTACATAAAATAAAAAAAACCATTTTTTTAAATCCCATATTGGATATGTGGCATCACCACCTACTTAGGAACTCACAAATCACAGAATCATAAAATGGTTTGGAAGGGACCTTAAAGCTTATCCAGTTCCAACCTCCCTGTCAGGGGCAGGGACGCCTTCCACTAGACCAGCTTGCCCCAAGCCCCATCCAACCTGGCTTTGCCAGGGATGGTTCTTACCTCTGGACAACCTGTTCCAGTGCCTCACCACCCTCACAGTGAAGAATTTCCTCCTTATATCTAATCTAAATCTACCCTCCTTCAGTATAAAGCCATTCCTTGTCTTGTCACTACATGCCCTTGAGGGTCAGCAGAATCTGAACATCTCCACTGACTTTTTAAGGCTTGGATTCCCCAGTTATTTTGCAAATTATCCCAGCTCACATCCCACAACCTGCTCACACTTCCTACTGAGGGCTGGGTTTTGGCTGTCCACCAGCACATCCCCTCTCTAGCAAACTGAAGACTGAGCTACACACAGTCTCAATAATGCTATGAAAGAACAACCTTTTGTGGACCTAAACTGTTTCTGCTTTTCTTGGCCTGTGGAAATACTAAGAACCGGGTAGCTCATAAATTACTTCCTCCTGCCAATTGATCCCTCCCTGGGGCTCTGACAGTACAACATAATTTCAGGATATGTCAGTGTCACCTCATCTGTTTCCTCCCTTCTTGCTGACCACTCAGCTTCCCATAAAAACCATTCCTCATCCGTATTCGTTATTTGTACAATGAAGTGAAGTCAGTGGCACACCTGGTGAAAGTTCTCATCCACCCCGGAAGACCTGAGCAAGCCCAAATTTCACTCAGAAAAGGGGCAATTCTCAACTTTGGCAGCATTCCTCTGCTGCTTGGCAGGTTCTCACATTGTCTCCCAATGTACAGATTCTTTTCTTCTTTTTTATTAACTCATAGCCAACAAAGATTGGCTAAAAAATTGTGAGGGGTCTTGCTCTCCTTCTTGCTTGATAATCCTTGATCTCCACACCAGAGGAAAATTCTACAGTGAGCTCTGGCAGGAACTGCCTGATCTTTCTATCCCCTACCTACTTCTGCCTGCATTTTCTCACCACCTCTCTCGCTTCTGCTTGGCAGAGCAGCACTGTGCTTCACAGACATCCTTGTCCTTACAGCCTATGTGAGGAGTTACCATTCTAAAGCTACCCAGCTTTCAGGCAGCTCAGGTGCTATAAGCTCTGTCCTGGCAAGTCAGCAGGAGCACTGAGGCCAATGTTTTCCTGCAACCCAGCTGTACTCCTGGTCCTACTCATCTTGCATTGAAGCAGGACACTGGGGAGACACTGTCATCTCCTGTAAAGCCAGAAAGGAGAACAGGAAGGTGGGAACGCTACATGGCTTAGCAAGTCACATTAAAGATTATGAGAATGTTTGGGTTCTAGCATAGCCTGAAACAGAGGTGAATCGCTGGTTGTGTTAACAGAGTAAATGGATGGATAGTTGACTATCCCTTGGAAGCACCTCAGAAACAAGAGATGGTCCAGAGCAAAGGTGTGCAGACAATATTAGTAAATAAAATAACAGAACAAAAGGAGCACTTATAGATTAGTTGACACATACCCTACAGAATTATGGAAGCATCAGAATAGCAAAACAAGAAAATGCTGATCCCCTCTGTGTACCAGGAAACCAAGGAGTGTCACAAACACACCATCTCCATGCAGTCGCCTTTCACAGCAAGGTGTTTTCCTGCACACAGTTAGTACTTTATCATGCTAAAAATGAAACAGGACAAATACCTTCTTTCAGGGAGATATAGGAATGCTTGTGAATATTGACTGATTCCCCCATATATCTGCTGCACTGAAAAGCCCTGTGGATTTGTCCATGTCTCTCATGCAGAGGAGGTCCCCATGCCCAGCTCACCCTGCTCTTGGCTATAATCAGTGGCCATGGATTCCACTCTTTCTTGTCATTGCAGCAGTTGAATAAGCTGACCACTGTTAGCTGGAATGGGCAGCACTGCTAGCCTGGACCATGTCAGCTGGGGATCTCACAGTCAGTGGGAAGGGTCTTCAACCCCTCACAGGTAAAAGTGCTACCATTTCCACTGCATTTGCAGGCAGTGGCTGTACCCAACTGCACTTCTGCTGGGCACAGCTTGGAAATGTTTACCGGTGGGGGTGAGGAAAGGGCTGACAACAGCCACGTGAATCATTCACTATGAAAAGCCCAAGCACTGTTTTTATTCCTCCTTTCAGGGAAGGAGACAGCTCTAATTCCTCAAGCTGCATTTTTACACAGTTCTGGTGAATTTTTATGCATATGGCTGTCAAAAACATTACTGCAAAGATCTATGTTTGATATTGAAAATGCAGGTTGGGATTATCACAAAGAGCTTGTGGGCCTGTCTCTTGTTCTTGACAGGGACAGCGTTTTATGTATTTTCAAGCATACGGGTGCATTAACACCAGATAATCCATCTTTTCAAGAAGCTAGTGTTTAAATTCAGTTTGATTAGATTAATTAACCAGCAGTTTAAAAGGAGCTTGCATTAGATTGGTGTTTCACTGACAGCCACAAGCTGTCTTCTAAGTGCTAAGTACCCTGCGACTTAAAAAAAGTATTCCCACATGGGACTCCTGAAAACCAGGAATGAGAATGAATGTGTTCTTCCTCAGAAATCACTTATATGTGTGTCATTTTCAGCACTGTTTTATTCTTTCCCATTTACTTTCAGCAGTGCTGTATTTTGGGTTTCAAACAAATAACACTAGACAAATGCAACTACAACGGAATGAAGCAAAGAAACACAGTTTTAAGGGAACATTGCTCAGGCCATAGTGAAACTTGAAAATAAGTCACTCTCCCTGCACATGGAGAGTTATTAAAATGGTAAACCATGGCACCCCAGATAAAATAGTGCCATAACATGCCTCAGGCAGCCTTGTACTATCTGAGCAAGAGAAATACCTGATGATAGCACTCTAGAATGTGTCTTTTGCAAGGGCAGCTGACCTGATAGCGCACCTATTAACTCAGAAAACACCATAGTGCGAGTGTTGACAGGAAGGATTTTAACTACAGGTGAAACACGTTCTCTTGTGAAAGGCTACAGCTCTCTGGGAAAATAATCATGAGGAATTGCCTGCAAGTCTGCATACTGAAGGTGTTGGAGGGAGTTAAACTGAATCACTGTGTAGCTGGTATCAATTTGAGGAAAAAAGTCATCAGCTGCAAATCAACATTTTTGATGCTTTCCCTTTCAAACTCCTAACTGGTTCTAGTCACATCACAAGAACACAACAAACACTGCTATGTGAGAAAACACACTGGGAATGTAAACTTAAATGAGAAAAAAAGAGATCAAAATCAACTGGCTCTGGTAACCTAGAAACCCCGCGGAAGACAGCATCCTGCCCACATCGCTATTCCTGCCATGGTTACATGCTCTACAGTGCTGCCTGCATCACAGATGCTTTTCTTATTTGGGGTTCCCCACAGTTTGGCAGCAGAGAATGGAGGAAACATCTGTTTTCTATTTTTAAAAGATTGAAACAGGAATAGGAACAATTTCTCCCTGTGACAGTTCAGCCACTTTCCTGATGCCAGTTTTAATTAGACAGCAAACAGCATATTATCAGAAACATATAGCTGTTCCTCACAGCCTGATGAAAAACAGCAGTGCCCCAAATCCAGCAACATTCAAACATCGCTAGATGGATGCCAAAATGTTAGGGAAATGGCTTAAAGTCTTAAGATTCCATTTTTGTTCTTAAAAATCTCACCTTGAATGTTCATTTCCTCAAAAGGAATCTCATGTTTGCTTCAGGGATTCAGTATGAAATGTCTAACACTCACAGTGGATATCCTACCTTCTGTTTTACCAAGGGGCTTCTCAACATCTCCTCTTATTCTCCTGAGCATTTTCTTACACTTGTACCTCGAGGGACACATCACAGTTCATTGTCTGCAAACAGTTCATTGCCAGGCCCTTATCAGCCGACTCCTGCTTGAGCAACACACAGCATTTATGCCAGTCTCCTCCCTGGTCCTTGCTTTTGCTCATCCTGTCTCGCAGATGAGCTCAGCTCTGCCACGCTCTCTCTGTGCCTGGGAGCACTGGCAAAAACATTGTCTTGTTGATGCTTTAAGTAATGGATGCTCTTTTTTCTGGATTCCCGCTCTTCATCTCTGATTGGTCATTTTTTACATCTGTCTTTTCCAGTTTAGGACGTTGCCTCATTACGGCCATTTTTCTCCTCTGTGCTAGCAGTAGGTAGGACTGAGGTCCTAGTTGCTAAGCCTCCCAGCAGCACTCTGCAATCTAGATGGCCAATCAAGTGGAGAAAGGCTTCCTCTGCATTTCTGTGGGCTGAATTCAGCCCACACCTTTCCATCATATCCAGGATTCAGTTTAAGAACTACTGACCTCAAAAAGTCATGTCTCTGTGTTTCTGGATACAGTCCTATGTTGTTATTTTACATCCCACTCTGAACACTAGCTCTTAGGATGCAAAGGTAGAAGTCTTTCCAGTCCTCAGTAGCCTTTTTACCTTGTGTCATGGCTACATGTGGCTTTGAAAAAGGTACATGGAATCAAGAGAAATGTTGGTAGTCATGAGAAACTGGCCACACGAAGTAAAAACATCTGGAGGGTCTGAGGTCTACAGAAGTCCTCTGTACACTATTTCACCCATGCAGAGACCAGCATATAGCCTGAATGTATTATCTACCTAGTACTATATGCAGCCCTTAAAAATGCAACTAAGTACATGGCTCAAATAATTTATACTCAGTATCTTCTACACTGATGTGTAAGCCGGACTCCTACATCAGGACAGCAAAATCAGCCATGACTGGTAGTAGATAATTGTCATTACCTCAGGTAATAGGTAGTTGTCATTTTCATCACTGATGTGATGGCAGGTAAGCAGAGGCATAAAAGTCTCCTAGTGATTTCCTAGTGATCTCCTAGTGATCAGTCTTACCTGTACCATAGGCAAGAAATTATCTCTGCAACTGCTGTGAGGGCCCCAAGAAGGTCCCCAGTGTGTGATCTGTAGCACAGTCCCAAAGAAGAGTGAGAAGCAGGACAGCTCTGCTCCTTTGCAGCTAGTAACCTGTAGCTGGTTGCATCTCAGTCCTCTGAGCAGACAACTTGCTGAGTACACCCAAGGAATGGGACATCAAGAAACTGCAAGGACATTTACCAATGCTATTTTGCTTTTTCATGTGATCCCCCCATAATTCTGCATGGCTACTATTCTCAGTTGTAGTTTTCATTTTCATTGCTGAATCTGAGTGGCATCCATCTCTTCTTTTGGGCTAGGAACTCAAGTGCCTGGGTGGACAGTATACAGAAAACAGAAACAGAGAGTCAGTGCTGAGCAAGATATACATGTAATTTTACTGTGGTGGCCAAGAGCCTTTAGACCTTTCTGCCAACTCCAACTTTAATCACCTTCCATGTTGCAATGTTGTCAAATCTGTGCATTTGCATCTGCTGCAAATGTGACCCAAAATTACCTTGTCAGAAATCACTCATGAATCTAGTGAAATTAAAATCCCTTACACTCTTTCTCAAATGAAAGCAGTAGTAATCCAGGAGCCAGACAAAACTGCTACTATGGTTCAAATAATTGCCAGCAATCTGATCGGTGACAGGAGATTTCTCCTTCAGAGCTGGGAAGCAGCAGGCTGTGAGCATGCCCAATGCCACACAGAGCTGAACTGGAGATTATCTACAAGAGAAGCTACCTTAGTAGCTTCTTAGTAGTGTTCAGGGCAGAAGTGCTGCTCATGGCCGTAAACATACCATTGCCCTTCTCTTACTCTCACTGACTTTACACTGCCAGCAATGCTATTTCTGCTCCATTTTGTTCCTCTGTTAGAAATCCAAGGTAAGACCACTTCTTTCTTAATTCTTTATAAGACTGATTGCCTTTCAAGAGACACTAAGGAACTTTCATTTACATTAAGGAATTAATAAGGACTTCTGTCTAAAGTAAGGAATCAGTAAGAAGTTTCCATTTACATGATTTTGAAAAAACATTCTTAGGAAAAAAATGTTTACAGCACATTCCACGAGGAAATTTGATTCCATAAAATGACAGAATTGTCCAACCTGGATTTTGATGAAATGAAATTCATGGAGTGTATGACTAAAGGATAAGCTGACACTTCTTGAAAAAGTACCTGATGTAATAAACTGCTGTTGTTTATTATGCCAGCTAGCTTCACACCAGTATCATAACACATTACCTACGTATTAGCTGAAAAAAGTATTTAACTTAGCAAGTGAGTTTTCATAAGTATTTCTCTATTGCAAGAAAAATTGTTGTAATTTGGCCAAGAAAATCCTTTCAGTATCAGTATAATAAAATTACGCTGATGTACACTTGATAGAGCACTTTGAATCTCAGAAATTATTGCCTAAAAGATGCTTCTATGAGAAAAGTTCTTTCCTATAGAAACACTGAATATAAAAATATACAAGTAGAAGCTACATTATTTCATTCACAAAAATTTCCCAGAATTGAGACTTTTCAGTTTCTGCACAGTTTCTTTTTTAGTAATTGTTTTCTTATTCTTTGTAATTCCTGAAGCATTACAGAAAAGTGAATATATCGTTCTCACTGTAATGAGCTCATGAATCGTCATTTATCAGCTTGTGAAAATTCCTTCATAAATCAGCATTTTTTCTGATAATGCACAAAGGGCAGGTTTTAAAGTAATCAAAATTAGAAGTTGGAACAGCAAAGAAATTGTTGTGAAGAAAAGACATTTTCAAAATTGTCAGTCTGTTTGGGACAGAAAATCAGTATTAAAGAATATATTATTTGTTCTGTAGATGCCCTGTTACGATGGAGTGAAATATGAGTATTTTAATGTATTGAACTTTACTTAAAAATAGCTATTTTTAAATCACTATGTTTTGTATTGCCAAAGGAAATTTTACTCATATAAAGATTATTTTTCTTTATTTTAACATTAACTTTATTATGCTTCCAGCATTTGATTTAAAAAATGTGGTTAATAAAATACACACAATTCAGCTTTTCATTAAACAAATTAATACATTGCTTTCATTGTTACAAATCTGATTTTAACAAAAGTTGGAAATAATTTATTACTAAAGCATCCCTTACTATGTTTCCAATTTACACACCAGGAAATATATCTTTATTTATTTTGAACTGTCAGAAAAAAATTACAAATATCCACATTACTATTCTTTCAAATTGCTTTTCCATATACTCCCTATCAGCAGCAGACAATAAGGCTTGAACCAATTTTGGCAGAAATTTTCTTGGTTTAACAGCAAATTCTTTGTTTCCTTTCGCCAAACCAGACTAGTCCAGACTATTCCAGAGAGGGATTGAACCCAAGACGACTGGGCACTCCAAGGCACTGCAACCTCCATCCTAAAGAGGTTCCAGCTCAGAAGACAGATAACCACAGGTACAAGCAAAAATTTCGGGGAAGGAGATGTGAATCAGAGATATTTTTCCTGTGTGAAGGAGTCCTCACAGCCCTCACATAACTGTGTTACAAGCAGTACAGAAATATGAGGAGAATGACTGATCAGAGATCAGAGAGGGTCTTGCCCTCTCTTCTTAAATATGTCTACTAATGTACATGTTCATTATAGCAGCTTTGGGAGTATCACAGAACACAGTTATGCCTGGGGAAAACATCTGTTGTGTAAAATGGGTATTAATTACAGGCTGTTTAGGCTTCCCTAGTATGTACTCTAAAATTTCTAGAACAGATAAATGAGTCCACTCCAAAAGAGTGGGAAACATCGCTTGATTATAAATACTGTTGATCACTGAATAGCAGGTTAACCTTCAAAAAGTGCCCTTACTGTTTAGTGTGAATAAACTGATTCTGTATAAAAAGACGGTATCTTACTGCCCTCTAAAGGCTGTCAGAAATAGCTTCTTTTTTTGGATTTATTCCTAAAACCCAGCCCAACAGGCCACTGAGACACAAGGTCAGGCAGCCAGAAGAAAACTCACACAATCATCCTCACATGCCAAGACCTCTGGAAAGTAATTATTCAGCATCCCAGGCATGCTGGAGAAACAAAACTGGCATGCCACTGACTGGAAAGAAGGTTATTCAAATCAGAAACATAACTTTGTAATTAATGCTAATTAGCCAAACCGTGTCTAAAACATTAGCAACTGAAATTTCAGCACCTGAATAAGACTTACCAGTCCAAATCATGAATCCTCAGGAGGATCTTCAGATGCAGCTGAGACTACAGATATCTTTAACAGTGGTTTCAGGCTTTATATCACTGCCTGGAGATTCTATGTGTGACAAATCTAAGGATAAAATATTTAAATCCAGACTTTTAAGTCTTTTCTTTTTATGATGAACTGCTCACAGGAGCTATAGGACCTCTTCAGTGAGTAGGAAGTGTCAGGAAGGGATTTACATTTCAGACCTTAATAACAATACCAATGCAGTTCAGTTCTGGCAATAAAAGACCCCAGCTATTATAAATGTGATAGTCAATCATATTTAGAGTGTCATACAACTACTGAGTATAAATTATAGTATGACTCACTTCTCAACCAGGGAAAAGAAAAACCAGGTAAAGGATCCAGTCGTTTAAAAAGAGAGTTCAGGGATGTTGTTTTCCTGTGGAGCAATGTGGATGAAGGGACTGTCACCATAGTAAATGCAGGAACTCTAAAGCAAGCACTACTGAGCCACAGCTGAAACATCAGTGTATTATCAGCATTATTCTCAGACTAAAGCCAAAACACCCCACTGCACGAGCTACTAAGAAGAAAATTAACTTCATCCCAGCCAAAACCAGGACGAAACCCAAGTCTTTCTTTTCCAGCTAGAAAAAACACCCTGGTGGAAAAGAATGGTTATGAAAACTTAGATCTGTGCACAAGTAAATAATTTTGTGCATGTTTTAGTGTGTGTCTTTATTAAACACCATCCAAAAATGTAAAGATTTCTCTATGTTCCAAAAATGTTTACTAGTCATAAGTGCTTATGATTCATTTGACTTGTTTGTTTTCTTTCTTCTCATCTCTTCCTTCTTAAGGAACTAAACAACAGTTGTGATCCCACCGAGCTCTCAGCAATATTTCAGCAATTTTGAAGCTAAATAAAGCAAGCTGGCCTTTGTGCTCTCACAGTGACCTGGGAGCAGTAATAATAGGATCAAAAAAAAATGTATTCTGTTATCATTTGAAATGTGCCTTAATTATGAGTGTTACAACAGTGCCAAGCAGTATTGATTCAACAAGGGGCTTTCACTAGACCAGTTTTAACCAGTGCTGAAATCTCTGGATCTGTCTTATTGCAAAGGAGAGTTTTTGCACAAGTTGGACATTTGCAGAGAATGTTTCAGGTTTTCTGCTTTAAATAAAACTGTCCTTACAGTAACTGAAAGAGACATCATTCTTTGCCTGCACTACCAAGTTTGCAATCAATTTATATACTTGTTTCATTAGAGCCCATTGAATAACAGTGACATATTTGAGAACTGTGCCCACGTTGCATGAACCTAGCTCATCCTCAGTAATGCGTAACATGGTTTGGTCAATTTTTGCCACTCAGAAATTTATGATGTGAGATGGGGGAAATCTTGTAGTAAATAGGGAAGGAGCAACTCCATCACAGAGAGAAACTTGAATATTGAATTTTATCACATAGTGAATAAAGAACTGCTTTTATGACATGCCTGTTTTGAAAGAAGCTTCTACTTTTACCTATATCTATTCATCTGCCAAAGTCCTGTCCATGGGGTAGTAAATCACAAGTCTTATGGACCTGCTCCACATAATACTGCAGACATCGATGAGAATGGGTGTGCATACCCAGCAGAAGACACCGTCGTTTGTGTGTCAGTGTTGCTGGAAAGTGTGTCAGGAATAACTGCAGCCATAAAAGCAGTAAATGCATCATGCTTGATAAAAGAACAAATTAACACAAGTTAAAATAAATTTAGAGACTCAAAGTGAAAACTAAAAGATCAAGTCCTTCCTGCATGGATAATAGCTGGTTTCTTGTCTGTAAGAGCAATTAAGTGAATGCTGAGAGTGAAGAGAGACTTAGGATTCATTTTCAGCTCTGCTACGTGCACTCTTTCAAAGCTTTGCTTCTCTTGAGAGGTCATGGACACACTCAGTTCTTTAAAAGGGACTGTCAGGCCATACTGAACATATAAATGTACTTTGAAAAATTGCTTTTTGTGTCCCTGAATGAATACAAAAAGAAAGCTTTTTCCAGTCCATCCTTTGTGCAATACCAGATACAAGAAAAAATTAGTTAGAACTAAAAATATTGGCACTACCATAAGCACACTGATAAACCAGCAGAGCCTAACTGTAACATTATTCAAAATATTGCTATACAAAGATCTATAGTTTAATCAGTCTAAACCGCTTGGTTTTATCCACACAGTGGATCCCAACAAAACCCAGTCTAAAACTCTTTATACATCTTCTAAGTTTTGTAGCAAGAGAATAGTAGAGATATATTACTTAAAAGGCAAGGCATATATTGATGAGATTTCCAAAAGCAGTAGAATTTGGATCTCAAACCTGTGTTTGGAATCAACTATGTATTTCATCTCCTATCAATTTTTCGTATTGTATAAAAAGCAGTATCATTAGGACAGTGTTAGAGTAAAACATACTCAGCTTTTAAAGAACACCGTTTAGTTGAATTTCTGCTCCTTCCATCCTTGCTGATACTCTATAAATAACCCTTAATTGTCCATTGACCTCATAGGAATTGAATTCACTTTGTTTGTCATTTGTCCCTATAATTTTATCCTATATGTTTAATTTTAATCTGGTATATATCCCATAGGAGTCTCATGTGTCTACAGTCAGCATGTCTGCCTTTGCAAGGTAGGTCTATGGACGTTTCGATGTCTTCAACTATGATTATAATCCAATTTGCTTTGTCAAATTTGAACTTCACTTTTAAAAGACATGCTAATGAGTAAAACTAGAATCAGCTCTGTATGACACAAAGAACTTTCCCAGTTTGTTTGGTTTGAGGTTTTTTGCAGTTTTAGCTTTCTTGGCCATAAATGCTCCCATAAATCTTGTGAAATGAAAAAAGTGGTTTTGTAAATGGACATATGCTCTATACGTGTAATGGAACAATAGAGCAGACTTCCTGCAAATGTACTGCAGAAAACCAGTCATTTGTGTTGTGCGCCGATAGAGGAAATAAAAACTATTTTCTTGCTTTGAACAGCTTGTCTAAATGAGTGATTTACAGAGCTATAAATCTGACACCAACTTTGCAGATTCATACCAAGATTTGATTTGCCAATTGCTCAAAGATTTTACTGTAATTGTGCGTGATAAGTGTTCTTAGTAGTTTTAGCTCTCAGATGTGTAAGTGGATGACTCCCTATTGCCCAGCTGCCTTTGCCATGGGAAGTGGCTTTCCACATGCTCCTGCTGGAATTTTTCTCTTCATGAGACATTTCTAATTCCCCCATCCAGGAGCATCCAAATACCTCTTTTCTGTCCATCCATGGCCATGCTGCAGGGCTCTGATACTTGATGCTCACACCTTTGAGGAATCAGTTTCATTTTGGCCAGCAATGTGTCCTGCAGATGATGGAAAAGAGAGAATTAAAAAACCCCAGAAACTTCAAGCTGTGTCTTCTAAATTTCAGTGTTGGGAAATCATTCGTAGCTGACACTGTAATACAAGAGGCAGAAATAAAATTACGTACAATGCTCTTTAAAGTGAAAAAGGAACATACTCTGTCACATGCTGTGGTTGCAGTTTTATCAGGCCTTTCTAATTTGAAACTTATTCTACTACAGAAGAAATATCTTCTCATATTTTCTCAGAAGTCTCGCTGATGGAAGACATTTAACTTGGTTGTATCTGCCAAAAAGGGTAATTTCCATGCCCATTTGCCTCCTTGTGGGGTTTTCATTGTGATGGAATAAATGACTGAGAGAATGGTGCAGATGAAGAGAACTGTGGTGAGTACTGCAACATCTGCAAGTATACAGAAACAAAATCTGGTTGTGGGATGTGTTCCTCCAGCTAATATACACTGAATCACTAATAGTCAGCAGATGATCCACAAGCCTGACAAGTCTGAGGTTTTCAATGTAATTGAATACTTTCTTTTCTTTGGTGAATGAGGGAATTACACCATGTTGGTCAGCAAAGAAAACTGACAGGGTGTCTGGATGCCCTAGGCAGACTCCAGTGGTGAGATTCCTGTGGAATCCCATCCTCTGCTGTGGACAGTGGGTAATCATGGCATATCTTTATGGGGAATCCTTCAAAGTGGATGCACAAACTCCTGCTCATAAGTGGAGGTACTTATGCTCAGTAAGGTTTTTAACCAGTGAAGTGAGGAATTCTTTTTCTATGAGGATTTCAGGTATTGTAAGAGTCTCAGATATGTTGGTATATGTGCATAAGCATATATGCACTTGGTGGTGATCACACCACCATTCTTCTCTGCCTTACTGGTCTCCATGCCTACTCTCAATCCAAAAAAGCAATGAGGAACTCAGATCTATGAGAACAATCTCCTTTTTCGGCTAATAAATTATCACTATTTTGGAGCTTGATTCCATCTGTATCACATTTGTCTTCTGTGACTCTGAAGCATGTTGGCTAAGAAAATAATGTGTCAACGCCGCTGTCATTTCCTGCCTTGCATCCTCCCTGCCCACCTGCCTCCAAGTGAAGTTCTTACATCTCTTTCACTTTTCTTCTTTCTGGGTATTTCAAATAATACTCCTGTGCCTTTTTCCTTTTTCATAACCATTACCCCTCAGCTGTCGTCTTTGGATGTGGTCATTTGTGTTTATGGCTTTCCACATTGCACCTTTCCTGTTCACCGTTCACCTACGTTCCACTCCTAGCTCCAAACTACTCTGTGGTGTACTAACACTGATTACCCCAAAGACTGATATTCTCCTTATATAATAGAGATTTCCACCTTCTGAAATAATCTATTAAAAAAAAAAAAAGTCTAAGCTTTATAGATTTTAACTTTTTCTCTCAAATCTTATATGATTTATACAATTGTCTATACATTGCCTGGTCCTGTAATGATCTATTATAATTTTCCATGCTTTTGCCTGAAATTTGAGATTACCAAATGTATTAATTTAATGAAACTGGTGTAAACTTTCTGGTTTTACTGAGTCACTTTCTGTCTTTCAGTCTTGTCGTAGAACACTTTCATTATTATGTGTGGATTTTTCACTGTAGACAATTTGCAGCTGTCCATGCTATACCATGTACTGCAATATGAGTTTCTCCACTACATTAATCATTCCACTTTAGAATTCAGTTCTTTTTATAAGCACACCTTCTAACATTTGTACCAACATTAGATTTCTCTCTCTATTTCTCTCTCTCTTTCTGCTGTGCTTATAGTCTGGTACACTTCTGATATTCAATTTACATGAGATTTCTTAATTTCAGTTTCTAATTGCTACTTTTAATCAGCAGAAAAGACAATAAAACTAATCCATTTTGGTTCCATTCCATATAAGAAAACACCTGTACCCTACTGACAAATTAGAATTAATGTTCTGATAGATAGATAGATAATCAAAAGTACAGCTGACAAATGTTAACACTTCTCATAGGAGACAATAGTGACAGGGCAAGTAACTTTGATATGGTTCATGAAAAGCCCAATTATCTGGATTTATCAGATGAATTCTAACTTAATACTAATGCCCTTATTGCTATCCTTAAACTATTTTACACTTCTAAGGGTTTTCACCGCATACATGTACTTACTATAATTATAGAGATATTTGGAATTTCAGATGCACTCAGGGAACTCATTTACTTTACCACAACTTTTTGCACGCATACCAGAGCACAGCAGAGCAATGCAATGTGAAATGTACTTGCTAGTGCCATGCTGCAGCTCTATAAATTTGCCGGAATATGGTAATTACATTTCTGGAAACTTCTGCAAAGTCTGTGTTTGTTTTCAACCCCCTCAGGAACAGAAGAAAAAAGAAAGTCTTCCCATTAACATAAACATTAAAAAAAATAAATCTTGAAATGCTTTATGTTGATCCCTTCTAAAATATTAAAATATTTCTTCCTGCCTGCTGATGAAAAGTCATAAACCCAGAAGATTCAGCTCAAAGTATAACAGCTCTGGGACAGTTCTTCAGATGGACTGCCAAGTTGTGGTACCCAAAAAAGCCCTTCCCTTAAATCCCAGAAAACAAGGACAATGTCTTGGCAAGCAAGAGGCAACTTCAGATGCCGTATTCCCTCTGGTCTGCACTAAAATCAAAAAATAAAAGCATCCAGTTTCTCAGTGGAGTGGAGTGACTTCAACAAATCTGCATTTTCCAGTGGAAACTGTTTCTCAGATGTTTCCATTTGTATGTCTAAATTTATGCATACATCAAGCACGTGTTCTGTTTCAGTTATTCTTATTGTAGCTTATGGACAGTAGGATATTAAACTTGATTTATGTTCTTTTTACATTTCCTTTCTTTACATGTAAAGCACTGCTAGGAAGTGCAGCATAGTGTCCTACAGCCTTTGAGATAAGTGAACCTTACTAAGGTTATTTGGGGGGGTTGCATCTAGACATGGAATCCCTTTCTAAAAAGAGGTCTCAGAATGACACTCCATCTGATCAGACATACTGGGTGGGTCATATGTAAGACATTCACACAAGAATTCCTTTTCCCAGGTCACAATCAATACCCAGAAGGTTCCAGCTGCATGGAAACAGAACTAGAATGTTCTGCTATTAATCTAAAAAGTCTATTCCACTTGTTTCAAGTAACATAACCCTCCTCTACATAGAGTTCCCTTTGCTCTCCAGCATAAAGCTGTTTTACGGAGGCCTAAATACACTTGGCATAGTGCTATACTACCAAGTGTGGGCTTTCTTCATCCGGAGACTGTAGAAAATATTACCCACTATAGACGTTTACTAAGTGATTTATTAGTATGTACTGAATGCTGTGAGCATTTTGCTGCAAGGCCCACTTCAGTGTGGAATTTGTCTGACAAAACGTGTGTCTGTATGTGTCTGTAAACCAGTCACCTAATGCAGGTCATATGAACAGCACACAGAACATGTTTACTTCTCCCCTCTAAAGAGGGATTGGGGTGTTAGCCGAGATGTGCCTCTTGCACTGTAGATGTTTATAATTAGGTGAGTTGAATGCTATTTGTGTTTGTCATTCCTATTGCTTAATGCCTGCCAGCCCCAGGCCACTCTCTAAAGATCACTGGTTGTGTAGCCAGCACTGGGATAATGAGCACCCACCAAACATGCTGATGTTACCAAAGCAGGAATTTCAGCATTATTGGTTCTTAAAGATGACTGACAGCTCCTTATTTCAGTTTGCCAGCTCCAGTCCTACAGGTTGTCAAAATCTCTATATGGCTGAATACTTGATAATATGATAAATTCCCAAAGACCTGTCTGGATCACCAAAGGAAAATATTTAAAAGAGGCCAGTCCTTAAACTTGGCAATGAAGTTTGCTGGCCTTCAGCTAGCTTGTTCAAGCAGTCAAGTAAATTTACTTTCCAAACAGACCAAAAGGAGGCCAGTGTTCTCCCAGATAATCCCAGGCGGGACCTCAAGCTTCAGCCTGGAATTTAAACAATAAGGACAGGTGACAAAGCTGGGGCTTCACAGGCAAGGTAACGCACCCAACGTACTACACCCAATGTGTAACGTCATGGAATGTGCCCAAAGTCCTTTCCAGGCTCTGATGCTCTGTCAGCTGCACCCAGATATAAGGTCTGATTTTTGACAGTTGCAACACTGACCAGTTAATTTAACAATCTCAGCATCAGTTACCAACTACTTTTAGGTCACTTGTACACAACCAGATCCATTCTCTTCCAGACAAAGTTTACAGCAGCTGTACAAAGGTGAAGAAAATGTGAGTATCTTGACGGTTTATTAAATTATTGCAAGTCCTGGAGTATATAGAATGAACAAAATCAAAATACAGTCAGCTGTGTGATCACTGTTTGAACAGTACATAGCACAAATTTCAAATTTGCCTTTGAAATTCATGTTTTGATCATGCTGGTCTTCCAGTATAGCCAGATGTGCACAGATGCAGGCAGGTTTATATGCAATACACAGAGATGTAGTCTTGCTCCCTACCATGGAAAAATTAGTAGCAGAAAATAAGTCTGCCTAATATGACATGCCACCTTATGTTGAAAGGCAGTATATTGTCATGAAACTGCACCTTACTGTTTTAAAAAGTTAAATAAAGCATCCTTTTAGTTTTTCCCCTTTTCCTTTCTTTTTTGATGCTAAGCTACCATGAAAACCAATTACGAAATTATGCAAGTAGCTGCGTACATGGCAATTCTCTCACAGATCACTGGTACTTTTTTTTTCCCAAGCTGTTTTCCATGTTTTTAAGCTACTATTCATGTGTTTTCCGTGTTCTTTATATAGTAGGATGGTGTTTTTACTGGAATTTGACTTGGAGAACTTTCAATACAGCTTCCTTCAAATTCCTGTGGGAACTAGTCTAACCTTCATGGAGTTTTGAAGAAGGAAGACATTCACATATATGAAATTTTCAGGTATAATGGCACGCTTTTTTTAAATACAGCTGCTGTTAATGACAAAAAAAAAAAATTAATCATCAGCCCTACACCTCAGATAAATTCTTAAAAGATTAAAGCATACATACAAAGCTAGCATGTACAAAGTCTACATAAGAAAATAGAGACAGACCCAAGGGTAGGAATTCATATACCAGACTTAAGATAAATCTTTATGCATCCCCTAAGTACACAGCATTTGAGTTCAGCTCTTCCTTCTGACTGGATGGTGTAATGCCTTTTATTTGACGGTTGCTAATGACATCTCAAACTGCCTTCCGTCCAAAAGCAGTTAGCAGCCTGCAAGAGCAATGGTCATGTGGATGGCTTGTATCATTTGAAGAGTGGGCAGAGAGCTAGAACCAATGTTATATAAATAAAATATACATGCTAGTAATTTTCATCTGAGTCGCATCAGCCAGTGCAATGTATGTTAGTGCAAGTGTGCCAAGGATGGGTAATGATGCTTTACACTTCATAAAATTCAAAATAATATATCTGTAGCCTGGAAAAGTATTGGCTTTTTTCCACAGCCTATACTGCTTTCTATTTTGTACCTTATTTTTTACATACTATGATCTTCTATTACAAATGTGTAACCAAGAAACGGGACACGACATATGCTGGAAATAGACACATACAGAATAGCCTCAAAGAAGTCATTAGAAAGTTCTGGTGGGAAATACTGAATCTGACTTCAGTGGTATTACACCAGGCATTAATTTAGTAGTGTGCTTAAAATGGCAGAAGGGAATAAATATGGGATTATAAAACAATTGCATTTCTAAGAATTTAACGAATCGTGATTATCTTATCTTTGTTACTTTACCTGTACTGGATTTCTGCAACACAATTTCATGCAGGCAGTATCAAGGAAAGCATTCTTTGGACTATGCAGACTTCAGAAACTGTGTGTACATTATCACCCATAATAAATAACTGATTGCCTTTTGGACACCACTGAGCAACCAGCTTTCCAAAATACAGGAAATGGAATCTAAACTTCAACTCTTCCAAGTCTCATCCAATCACTATTCCACATATTCCAGTAGCTAGAGAAAGGTATGAGTGCTTCATGAATTTTACCTTTTCCTTGGAAAATATCAAATCAAATGCTACTGCCTTTGCAGTAACAGTCTTTCATGAGACAGACAGAAACCTTAGAATACTTCCACTTGCATTTTAACACCAAATATTGCTTGCCACATTTCTTCACCTTTTTGTTATTTTTCTCATCAATTGACTGAAAGATTTCTCTCTTCTCTCTTTGAAAGCAGTTTATCAGTTTTTAGATAGTATTATTTTAGTTTCATATTGGAATTGTTCAGTAATCAAGTAGCTTTCTTTTCTATCTCTCTGTTTTCCTCCACGTTCTTTTCTTTCTGTAGTACTTTCAAACATCTTCATGAAGGAATCTCGCTTGCCAACACCCCATGCTTATCACATCTGGATCAAAATTTGGATTTCACTTTCCCATAGGTGTCTTACATGCCAGGCTATCTTTAGTATGTTTCTGTTAAAACTAAAGCACATTCCTGAAATTGTAAAACTGTTCAGAATCATTTATCTTTTCTCAGAATTCCTACAGGGACCTCATGATCTAAACTGAAAATCCTTGGAAACAACCAGCAAACACCTAGCATCTGCTTTTAGAAAAGTGAATGAGAGTTTTAGTCCTTGGACAATTTCCCAAGCAGATATCACTGTGATGACTGGAACAGAAAATTCCACGTAAGGCAGAGCTTGCTGTACTCGGGAGGGAGACATGACGTCTTCTAAACATTCTTCATGACTCTTATCAAGTAAAGCAGCACCTGAAATATATAATCTTGTATTCTTATAAAATCTAGCAGCTGTTAATAGTGTCCAGAGAAATAAATCAGTTGGGTTTGCTAGCAGAAAATTTAGTTTTTGCTGCTAGTGCGTTAGCTCAGGGCAAAGAAGATGAAGAACTTTGTGTCTTCAGTGATTCATTGACTCTGCCGTTTCAGCCAAGCTCATGGCAGGCAGCTGCTGGCATCAGAGCTAGCACCAGCAGCCTTTGACCAAGGCTCCAGAGAGTGAATGCTGAAGCAATGGATGGAGCAGGAAGGAGCTGAAACAGCTTTCCGCTCTTACCAGGTCCCATGGGAAAGAGTCTGAGGAAGGTCATAGCACGTGTGGAAAACCTACAGTAACCATTCTGAGAATGTGAAGTTTTTAATAAACACATTTTTTTCTGAGTTGTTCAATTCAACATATTTCTTGATTATTCAAAGGACCCATTGCCTATAAATAAAATGCATTAATAAACTAGTACCAAAACCAATTATTTGTGCTATCTTTTGCTACTAGTAGCTTAAAAGATCTTTCTTTTTCCTCTGTAGTTTCCGTAAAATCTAAACTTACTTTAAATTTCAAAGCAATGTAATGAAATCTAATCTTGGATTCTTCTCTCAAAGATTTACATTTGCACATTTTCCTTACACTTACATGTTGTGTTATGAAGCATGATAAAACATCTTGTTTTCTAACCATGTTTTAATTCATGAAGATCAATGATAAACAATTCACTTGAAACTCTTTCCAAGAGGATCTGTACTCAAATGCCCCTTATGACGATTTTGCAAGTTTCATTTGATAAATGAAAACATCTTTTTCTGTGAAGATAAGAATTCACCATTTGTTTATTCTGTTACACCAAGCCACTTTTAAAGGTGTGGCATCCTAAATCAAGTATAACCTTGCCAAAGTTGAACCTCATGGTGTTTCAAATGACTGTCTAAAAAACATCACACTCCTCTGCCAACATAAACCTTGGGAGCTGCTTCTTGTTCTCACGACTTTTCACGAGTTCAGCAAAATTCTTTCACTTTAGTTTCTCAATGAAAAATAAATGGATTATTGTGAATAAATGTTTATTCTAACTTAAAATATACAGATACACATTGCAATTAACTGTAAAATCTCCACCTAGTGGTCTCTACTTATTCTGGTATGCAGATTACACGTAAGAAATGGCAATGTATTAGTCTGCTATTGCTGAAATGGCTCGTGAACACAACCACAGAGACAAAATTACAACAAAGAAACGGGCATAATTTGCTTTGTTTGATATCTACAGTCATGTTCAAAACTAGGTAAATTTGGGCTAATTTTGTAAGAAATAAATAAAGGAAGGTCAGGAAAAAAAAAAAAAAACAACCAAAAAAACCCTAGCTCAGAGCTTAAACTCCCTCCTGCAAAGCTATTACACAACACACAAATGAAAACACTTTCCTTATTGTTATTCATGGATTTTGATGGCAATCACATTAAAGCCTAACTAATGCCACCTTCCTGGAATATGATGTGCTCATGGAATTGTAAGTAAAAGAAGTATGAAAATAAGGCAACAAAAGCCATTTGAATATGTGTGACTCTCAGTCCTCAACACAGGATTTGTCTCAATGTATAAAGCCTCATCCGGACAGTAGTGCTATTGTCAAGGAAGTATTCTTTATAATTAATTGAATTATTGTATGTACAGTCACATGGCACATTTTGGCAATTGTCACGATCACTGGTTTCAGCAGAATAAGAAAAAGGCTTACTCTATTATTTCTGCCTGGTGATCAGATGATGAGCACCAGGGTCCTTTTTAAACTCCACTAAATCCTGGGACTTGCAATCTGATCACGAAGCAGAAAAAATATAGTATGCCTGTATCTCAGCCTGCAAGTATTCTATTCTTGTTGAATCCATCCCTCACTCAGACTGGATTTTCCCTTTGCAGGAAACCTTAGCAAAACATTTTGTTGCTGCTAAAACTAAATATATTGGTATAAAGTAATAACTCACATTTCTCTTTTAAAAATATATATATATATATTCAGCTGTATCTCCTATACTACACAGGACAAGAAAAGCAGAATCTGAAGGAGGATCATGTTCATTAATAAAAATTCTACAGATTAAGAAATACAAAATTAAATGCTCCTTGGTGTTAAACCATGTGGTGTCTTCTTACCAGTGAGGAACAGGGATTCCCTGCACTGTACTGTATGAATCGAAGGGAGAGCAAAAGCAAAAAAAGCTGAATTAGACCATGTAAGATTTCTGAGCAATTTCCAGAGCCTTTAATCAAACAAAATTCCATATTTCTCTTTTACTTTGTAATTTTCTGGTTTTTAATTAAAACTAAGGAAAGATTTACTTAACTAACTACTTGTATTGTAGGTTTCTTTTGCACTGACTACAGTAGCACGAGTTGTTACAGCTTGGAAAAATTAAACAGGGTCCTGGTGAATTTTAAGTTGTGTAATTTCCAACACAATGAGAAAAATAAAAAGCCAAGTAGTCATACTGAAACATGAAATTAATGTTCCATGTTAGATTGAATCATTATGTACTTATTCTAATATATATTTTACTTCACAGGTTTCTTCGTGGAACTCAAGTGTGCTTGCTGCCTGCAAATACCTTTTCCTCATTAAAAGATTTGGGGAATCGTGAGCTTTCTAAAATCTGTATTTAAATTATAGGCTTTGAGCTGTTACATGCCTGTAACCTGTGAGTATGCTGCACCTTTCCTGCTAAACATGAGGCAGGAGGTCATGCAGAATCAAAGTTAGTTAGAAGGACAGAAAGTTACCCAACAAGAGGGAGGTGCACATAGTTCTTAGGGCATCAAGGGGCAGGGGGAAACTTATTCCAAGACTATCCATGTTTTACAACAGACAGTTGTATGGTTGAAAAACAAGGTCTTCCTCTGACCTACTGCCCATCAGGGTCCCTCCCTAATGGGCATGGGAGTGCCCAGCTTCACCTGGGTCCTCTGGGGCCAATTCTATATTTTTCAGTTGCTTTGGCTCACATGCTATATTAGAGGCTATCTATAACCCCTCTACAGCCTATAGAAAGACAGCTAGGGCAGGATCTCTGTGCTTTGGAGGTAAACCAGCCTCTCCCAGTAGCTGTCTGGGAAACTCAGGCACCTACTTTAAGATTCAAGAGTACCACTTCCCCTGGAGAGAAGCGTGCATGCATTAGGCTCATCTGCATGTAAAGCAGTCACACTGCATCTGGGTTCTGGTTGCCTCATTATCTGGTATGACATGCTTAGGCAGAAACATCAAACACCTGCAGAAAATGTGGAAGTTGGGAAAAGAAGGGAAAGCCTGAAGGAGAAGGGGAGCTGTCAGTGACTGAAGTGACATGAGTGACTGAAGCAGGATGCTACTGGCTGTGGAAGGAGAGTAGCAACTGGTGTTATTTGTTGAAGACACTGATTTATTGATGTAATGAAACCTCATTCACTAATACTGACCTTCAGCATTGAATTTACTGTGGCTTTTTTTTAATTTTTTTGTTCTCTGTTTTCCCATGTTCTACCTATATTAAACGTGAAAACTTCACATCTATGTAATTATCTTTGATTCATTTCACCTCTCAGCAATTATTGCATTCATAAATTATAGAGAGACCCTCAGGCAACCAGGTTCCCAAATTAGATACCTCAACTGAATTAGTTATGATGAGTCAGAGCTAAAATGATCCATGTTTAGCAATAGCCAAACATCAGTTCCAGTACCGGCTGGCTTCAAAGTGACTTACGGATAAAATCAGAGCAAAGAAATATTGGATGAACAGAAGTAATGATAAAGCTATTTTTCCTGCTATTAAAATTTTTAGGAAGATATCATATCTCCTCACCTATAAAAAGGAGAATATCTGAGTCTTACAGTTCTTAAAGTTTGTGCATTGAAAGGGATGGGTAGAATACTAAGGATGAATCTGATTGCTTTTTCTCTCTGTGTTTCTGAAAGGGATATGTCCTGTAGCATGATTACAGAATTACAACATAATCTTTTTAAGACAGCTTTAAGTTACAAATGAGAATTCCCAACTGAATTAAAAAATGTACTAGTTTAGCTTGTCTTTTTCCTGAAATAAAAGAAGAAACAGATTTTATTTCTTTTAGCAACCTGTGTTTCAGTGCACTTTCTCACCTCTCTGAGGATCACATTGAAAGTCTGCAGTAGCTTCAGTCATTGTAAGTAAAACCTAAAACATTTTACTAACACACTACACTAAATAATATCCTTTTTTTCCAGGAGGAATATTCACCAATTACACAAGGTGTGTGAAGTATTGATTGCCATTATATAAGATGCTGAAACACGTTATTTTAAAATTTACACTCTTTTTTGTTAAGCAAAAAGAAAACATCCTGAATTAATCTGAATGATAACTCGGAACAGTTTTCCTGCAATGTGTTGTTTGCTTTTTTTATCTCCTGTGCTACACAGTGAAAACACTGTGAGGAAGTCACAGTGGGACTGAGTGCACCCTCAGTAAGTCTGTCAACAACAAGCTGTGTGGTGCAGTCGACACGCTGGAGAGAAGAGATGTCATTCAGAGGGACATTGACAGGCTTGAGAGATGGGTCAGCGCGAACTTCATGAAGTTTAACAAGGCCAAGTGCAAGGTCCTGCACCTGGGATGGGGCAATCCCAGGCACAAATATAGATTGGGCAGAGGTTGGATTGAGAGCAGCTCCAAGGAGATGGACTTGGGGGTGTTGGCTGATGCAAAGCTCAAAATGAGCCAGCAGTGTGAACTCACAGCCCAGAAAGCCAACGGTGTGGTGGGCTGCATCAAAAGAATCTGTTGGAGCTAGTCCAGAGGAGGGCCATGAAGATGATTGGTGGACTGGAGCACCTCTCCTAAGAAGACAGGTTAAGAGAGTTGGGCTTGTTCACCCTGGAGAAGAGAAGGCTTCAGGGAGACCTTAGAACAGACTTCCACTACCTAAAAGAGGCCGACAAGAATGCTGGAGAGGGACTTTTCACAAGGGAATGTAGTGATAGGACAAGGGGGAATGGCTTTAAACTAGCAAAGTGTGGATTGAGATTAGAGATTAGGAAGAAATTCTTTTCTAGCAGGGTGGTGAGGCACTGGCACAGGTTGCCCAAAGAAGCTGTGGCTGCCCCGTCCCTGGCAGTGTTCAAGGCCAGGTTGGACGGGGCTTTGAGCAACCTGATCTAGTAGAAGATGTCCCTGCCCCTGGCAGTGGGGTTGAACTACATGATCTTTAAGATCCCATCCAACCCAAACCATTCTATGATTCTATGATGCAGTCAACATGCATAGTAATATTCTGTCCCTTTTTGTAGAACCCCTCTAAGTGTTCAAGTGTAACCACGTGATCAATGTATCATAAACCATTACAATAAGGACAAAATTTAGGTGATTGGTTCAGCTGCCCACAGGTCAGATTTCTAGTGCTATTTTACTTCCCTACAGCATTCCCACTTGAGAAATTCTTTGGTCTTTCATGCGCCCTGTGCTGTGTCTGCCTGACCACATGGATATCTCAGATACCACAGGACATGCTGAATAGTACAAGACAGATTATTAGTCTGGAGAGCCATTCAGCAAACCAAAAGCTTGTATAGTTTGACATAAGCCTTTCTCCTGATCCCAGTAACTGTGCTCACCACTGGCTTATTCAGTTGCCTGTGTACAAGAGTCTGATGCCATTGGAGATGCCCTTAGGTATCTATCCCACCTGGCTGTCACCTGCTAATCCATAAGGCCACAGGTCTCTTGTAGGTCTTCTGTCTTATCAGACAGCTCTACATGGACATCTCAAATGAGTGTTTCCAGGGTACCTCAGATGGTTTTTGATGGATAACTTAGTCAATCATACAGCAGCTGTGCCAGAATAACTTCCTTGTAGATTTTTTCTGAAGTTGCATTACGCCGTTTGTTTCATTATTCACAGAACTAAATTCAGCATGTATCAATATTCTACTCCATAAGCCAACACATGAAAAAGATGGTAATTGTAAGACAAGACACTGTTTTGAAACATGGATGGAGACGTGCTCTGCTGCTAGATAAACCTTTGACCAGCAAGAGAAAGTGTAGTTATTTCAATCTGAGAGTACATTAACTGTGACAGATATGGTACTGCCAATGTAATAGTACCACCTGCCTGCCTGTCAAAATTATTGCCTTATCTATGTTTCCAACTGAGAACATGCAGTACAGGAACAATGTAAGACAGGCATAATGTCACACACACCCCCCGCACTCTTCCTCTTCTCCTCTTCCCCCAAAATCTTACTGGGCTGGAATTAACCTGAACAAACTGATTTCAATAGTCGTTCATTTTTTCCAGGAAACTTGCTGACAGGATGACAGGCATTTTATTTCATGGGATAGACAGTATATAATCCAAAAGAGAGTTTTAAAGTTTAAAATCTCAGCAGAAAATTGACTCTTGCTGAGATCAGGACAAGAGCCAAACCAAATCCTCAAATAAAATTTGAAATTTTTGTCAAAAAGAATCTCCTCTTTATCTTTCTAGAACTGAAACAGACAATGCAACTGGGAATAGCCAAGGCAGAAATATTTACTAGGTTCTCTGGAAATACAGGAATCCCTGATAGTAAATCAGGTATCAAAGGTATGCTTGTTCTAGGACTAAAGATCTGGAGTTCAAAACTGGGATTTAATCTTTTTGCATAGTGGGTATAAGCAGTCTTATAGTTTTATTCATAGAATCATAGATTCTTAGATTGCTTTGGAAGGGACCTATAAAGGTCATCTAGTCCAATCCCCTTGCAATGAGCAGGGACATTTTCAACTAGATCAGGTTGTTCAGAGCCCAGTTCAACCTGTCCTTCAATGTTTTCCAGGGATGGAGCATCTACCACCTCTCTGAGCAACCTTGCTACAGCCGTAGCAATAACACATTTCATTGGTCATGCTACACACACGTTGTCACATCTGTCAGAGGCTCCTGAAGTTCTGTTGCTGGTACTCTGCACAAATGTAGGAGTCATTCCTTACCTATTCTATTGAGGCTTTCAAATTCAAGCTCTCCTTACCCATCTTACCAGACTAAAATGTTCTTCCTAAACCATATTTGGAATCCTTGGGACTAGTTATTTTACTCCTTTCATCAGTCGTTTCAAAGGGATACTGCAACCCAAATGCTTTTTATCTAGAAATGTGGAACCAAATTTATAGTTGCTGCGGCCAAATCCTACCTTCTTGCAAGCTTATGGTGCAATACTGTGACACTGGTTTTTGGTGATTAACCCTTTAAAAGCATGAGACCTATTATTATTTCTCCTCTCTTTGTTCAATTTGGCCAAGCCCACAGACTCTGTTTTCTGACTGTGTTAACTTCATACAGCAAAGATTTTATCTTGCATGACTTCAGATGCTTACAGTGCTGATGTCTATGACATAGTCACTTTGTGCCCTCTTTATAGTCAGGGAGTTGTGCAATCTACCTAATTCTAAAAAAGACATTCAAAGAAGCCTAATGAATCATGTCCCAAAACTATCTGCTGAATTCACTGATGGTGAAGACAGCCAAGGCATGACTTTTAGATTGCTCCTGGTTGAAACGCTGCCACTGCAGCATCTGTACCCTGAGCATTGCCCAGACACTGCCATAGCCTCTCTCCAGTGCTGGCTGTCTCTGTGCCAAATGATGATGGCTTGACTTCGCGAACGAAGATTTTGGGAAGGGCTTTACCCACGCTTACTACAAGCGCACTGATGACTAAAAAGGCCAATGTGGGATAGGCAAATCCGGTTGCAAAAAGCACAGCGAAAGGTCTCTTTGGGTGATATAGGCGAGACACAATTCTTTCTACGTTGTCTTTTCTCCTTGAGACTAAAGGAGTTATTATCATATTCATATAACCATTTTCTACTTCCTCACTTTCTTCTCCTCAGGTAGTATAACAGACTCCTACATATACAGTTCATCTCAATTTAAAAGCTTCAATTTAATCTTCTATCTTGTAAATAATTCTGCATCTGCAAATATTTGTACCTTCAAATCACTGTGAATGTAAATAATAAAAAAAAAAATGTTAAAAGCTGGAAGTTGGTAATCTTAAAGAAGAGGATTTCTTTCCAAATTCCAGAGGGGCTTAGGCTGAGTGATACGATTTTCAGGTACAGTAAGATTTTTAGACACATTTATTAGAAAGAGCAAGGTTATGTTTACAAAACCAAAGGCCACTTGTCAATTCAGACAAAACCCCATCTCTATTTCTTCTAATGTCAACAATCCAATACAGTTATTTATTGCGTCCTAGCTGATTTCTTTTCTGTATCGCTGCAAAAAATTGATGAGTTGATGTCCTTTACAAGCATGTGCTTCTAGTGTAATTTAAGCTACTCCAAGCAATTGAGCTAAATCATTCAACTGTTTTCTTGAAAGAGGTACATATGAATTTTCTTTAATCACATTGAATAAGCTAACTTCAATAATATCCATATCCTCACTTGAATATTTTTGAGGTTTGAACCTGTTTCTGCATCCTCTTTGTATCAGAAAGTCATCTGACTGCTCTGCCTTATGCTAACCTGTCCCTTTGCAGCAGCCGTCAGGTGTACATCCAGAGGAAATGGCATCACCCAGGACTGCTTTCTGCTCTGAGAGTCAGGATTTAGAGAACTCACATCTAAGCTACTGCCTGTACTTCTGATACATCCTTCATTAACAATACTGCCATGCCACTGAAGACTTTCTAGGCCTCAGGTCTCACTGCTTCATGATTAAACTCTGTGCAGGGAGGAATGCTAGCTCAGGCTTTATTAGCATTTTCAACTGCCATCTTCTTCATTAGTAGAACTTCAGCTGAATCAAATGGACTGTTGCACCCACATGCTGGTACTTCTATTTAATCGTGTTAACCTAAATAGGGCTAATACAATGAGATGGATTTGCACAAGGATATACACAGGGGAATATATATGCAAGCGTATAATACAGAGGTACAGGTGAATAAAGGTTTAATATTGTGAGATAAATATGAATTAGGCTGTGCTAACACAAACCATGAAATTTTATTTGTCCTCAGGAATATATATAGACTAGACAAACAAGAGGAAAAAAAAGATGAAAAATAGTTGAAAACAACATTTGAATTCTGTAATTTCTCACCTGTGAATTGGAAATATATTTCCAAGATCTTGCCCTTACTCTATTGCACCATCCAATCCAAGTAATAACAATATCTTACTGAAACACTGGTTAAAAACAACTAGCATGTTTTTTAAAATACAGGCATTTCTAGAAAAGACTACATGCAGACAAAATCCAAGCATAAAATGAGTATAAAATGTTTTTTTACTGCAGTTCTTTGTGACAAAACACATACCAGTGAGTTGGACTGCTTGACTTTTACTCCAGAATGACTGGGAAGCTGATACTCGTGTTCAGAGGGGTGCCTTTGAAGCTGTGTGTCTCTTCAGCTTATATAGCTTATAGCTAGACATGTGCATAAAATCAGCAATATTCACTTTCATTAATGGTTATTTAATCCAATGATATAGATGGCATTATTGCTTGATCAAGTAATGCTTCATATGTAAACACTCAGTATGTCTATATGCTTGAGTAAGGACAAACTATTCTGATCTAGCAATAAAAAGATTTTGCTGCCTAGATGCATTTTTTTCATTGTTTGGGTATAAGATGTGTTTATCTCTTGCTTCATCCTAAAAATCAATTCCTAATAGTGATTATTTATTAAGTTGTGAAAACTGCAGTACTTTCCATGTAGAATTTTGGACACTCTCACTAAATATATAGATGATATTATTAAAAGCTTATGAAATTATGGCATTCCCAATCATAATTTGATTTAATAAATAAAAATTAAAGAAAAATAGTTTAAATGCTTATATCAATATTTTCTCAACATTTTTGTTTTTCATTTTGAGCAGTTGCTTCATTTATAGTCCTTTTTAAACTGAATTTCTACTAAAATTCAAAACAAGAAAAAGAATACTTCTTTTAAAGAAATCTTGTTTGAGACATGACAGATTATACATAAAAAAATATTTCCATGTTTTCATTTGGAAAATTAAAGTATATTCCACTTCTGCCTGTGATTGTCCAAATTTCAAGGCTTTTAATAAATTTGATGGAAATCCATTAAAAGTATATGCTTTATATATCTTTATATATATAGTATATAAATAAAAAGTATAGTGTATACCTTTATATACCTTTATATATATATATAATGTGTGTATATATATACACACACAAAATTTTGCATCCTTTCTTTAAAGTTACAATGTCAAATCATGACTTTTTTAGCTGAGAATCCTTTCATCATAAAATGAGATATTTCAAACATTGTTCAAAGGACCCTCACAACTCCCCCCCCACCCCTGCCAAATCTCAAATCTCATAAAGTGGAAAAGGGAGAGGAAGAGTGATTAAAAAGGGACCTTTAGGAGACCAGTACAAAAAAAATCTTTTAGGAGACGTGACAAAAAAAATTTTTCTTTGGTCTTGATGTCATGTTCTACTGGTAGGTTTTTGGATGGTGCCAGAAATAACTGCATTGAGATAGGTTCCACCCTAGGTAACCTCAAGATAAGAAGAGGGGATGAACTGAACCTCAATTTTCTAAGTATTTATGTGATTCACTTACATTTATGAAACAGAAAACTTCATTGCTTTTCTACACAGACTGGATTGTTTAATAAATGAACTATAAGATTATTATAAATATTATTATCAAATTATAGCATGTAATAAAATTCATCTTTATGCTTGAATTAATTAAAAGGCAGGACTAGCCATCATATTCTTCCATCCAAAAATGTTATTAAATATTTGCAGAAATTTTTAAATTCCTATTGATATTCAATCCATGAAATCTACTTAATTTTTATCTTCCTACTCCTATAAAATGAAACATGTTATGTTTCCTACTTGGTTTATTTGTTTGAGCCTGTAATATCACAATTTCACTGTAGAAAAGATAATGTTTACATTTCAGCTTGTTGAAATGGTTTTGCCTGATAAAGACTTTTTTTTTTCTTTTCAAAGAAAAAAGCCATCATCAGCAGGGTAAGTGCATTGGAGTTATTTAAAGTATCATATTTTAAAAACACAAGCTACAATATATTCCTTTATACATTGTGAAAATTACAACTTGTGCATCATAGATAAAAATTCTGAAAGTGAATTAATTTAGTCTTAGAGTCTTAAATAGCCAGCTGTACCAATAGCAAATTAATTCACAAATACCTCATAATACACCAGTTTCAGTATTTGGTATTTGACACACTAACAATCATTGCAGTAGAAGTAATACTTATGTGTAAAATGGATTATTAATAATAAGGACATGGAACTGTTGGAACAAGTCCAGAGGAGGGCCACAGGGATAATCAGGGAACTGGAGCACCTGCTATATGAAGACAGGTTGAGAAAGTTGGGGCTGTTCAGCTTAGAGAAGAGAAGGCTGCGTGGAGACCTCATAGCAGCTTTCCAGTATCTGAAGGGGGCTACAGGGATGCTGGGGATTCATTGGGGACTGCAGTGATAGGACAAGGGGTAACGGGTTAAAACTTAAACAGGGGAAGTTTAGATTGGATATAAGGAAGAAG
>JANHGB010033949.1:0-13328 GCA_026283785.1 Coracopsis vasa
GCCATTGCAGACCCATTTTTCACTAGTTCCCCATTTTGAGAAGTGCTGCCATTATTGCTGATGGACTCAGCCTTGGCCAGCACCAGATCTCTCTTGGAGCCAATTGGCATTGGCTCTACCAGACACAGGGGAAGCTTCTAGCAGGTTCTTACAGAAGCCATCTCTGTAGACCCCCCTACTACCAAAACCTGCTATGCAAACCCAGTATACTGCTATTCTAATAGAAGAATATAAACACAGGCATATGATGTAGGGGATATATGGGCCACAACTGTGCTGGGGATGGTATTGAGACAGGAGAGGATATAACTTATAAAACTGTCCCAAGGAGTCTAGTAGGTGCTGCTATGCTGTCACTTACACTGTAATTTACAGAAGCTCAGATCCTAGAGGGTGATCTAAGGTTGTAAGCAGGGCTTCTGAAGAGAGCAGAGAGAGTTTGGCAGTGGAAAATACTCAGTTCTTGACCCAGAGCTTTGATGCTTTCTCAAGGTTGGAGGGAGATGACTCTTTTCTCATTGGCTCCACCCTTTAAATCATATTCTGATAACAGAGCAGAAATCACCTCTTGCTTTTTAAGACATTAATGCTGGAAAGTCTACTATTGCCACTTTTTAATAGTAGCCTAACAAGTAAATCACTTAGCCAGCAAGCTGCTCATTTGTTACCTTTGAAATCCTCTTTTACTATAGCTTTACCATGCTATCAGACTAGAAGGAAGGAGACGCGGGTTACTTTCTACACATTTGGTTGAGTAGCAGCCAGTGCAACCACCTCCTGCCTGGAGGGAGAGAAGCTCTGAAATCTCTTTTTGTCAAGACTTGTATTGTACTTTACATTGAAATACGTATTAAATACAAAGCATAAATAGCTCGTCACCCATGCTGAAAATGCTGGGACCAGAATAGGGCTTGTTACATGATTTGAAGGATATTGGCAAAGTTGTCAAGTGAAGCCAGTGTAATGCCTGTCTGCAGTACATCTGCTTCTGCTGTGCACAAAGCCACAGCCATTTATTTTTTTTTTTAAATGAGCACCATAGCCATTCTTTTCAATATAGAGATATTGATGCTACCTCTGGGAGTGACTGGGCAAGCACATTAAGGTAGCTGTATTGCTTGAAGAAACTGGTAACTTCTCTCTTAGTCTCATGCTGTAAAATGAGGTGAAGATTACTATAGGATTCTAAAGCGGAGCTTACCAGCAAAAAAAGGTGACAGAAGCAGCAGCATTTCCTTTCTGATTTTTCATATTAAAAGGCAGAAAACTGAAACCCAACAGAATGAGGCAGTTGTGAGTGTAGTGTACACTGCAACATCTGAACAGCATTAAAACCTACTGAATACTAAAAAATGTCAAAGTATTCTTTTAGCAAGTGACAATGCCTGATCCTTTCTGAAATGCTATAGGTGTTGCATGTATCGTCTACCCCGTACATTCCATTGTATGTGGGTTTGGTGGAGAATGGAGAAGAAAACCGGTTTGTCTCTAAGTCCTCTGTCCGGCTCCTTTCTTATGTTGGTGATGTCAGGAAGTGGTTTGGATTATTGAATCAATTGCATGTTCTGGCTGAAAAAAGAAAAAAAACAACTCCCCCAAAAAGGGTGACTATACATTCAGGTGGTAGATGCAATGAAAATCCATTGTTGCAAGTATCGCCCAGGTTAGCAAGGGGTAGAGCAAAGCACCAGAGCTAGTGTTCAGCTAAGAATTGTATCCCCAGTATGGGGATGGCTCTAGTAGTTGCATGCTACTGAAATGCGGAAGACACAAATCCTCTTGTGTGCTGACCTAAAGGAGTCCTTTTCAAAAGGAGCTGATGAGTAAGAAAGCTTTGAATGAGATGGCAGGAGAGAAAGTTCATTATCACTCAGCACTACAAATAACCTAGTCCTCATGAAGAAAACCTGTTTAGCTAACAACAAATGTACATGAGTAGGACATAAGAAGAAAGGCTCAAATTAATCAAGTTTGACTCTCAGTGAAATTACATTTTACTGTTCTCTTTCTAAGTGGCTGTTCACTAAGCCCTTTCCTAATTAGAACATTAAGATTAAATATTATAGTAAAAATGTGACAGCAAGAAGAAAAAATGCATGCATATAATATGCTAGAGTTTATGAAGTCGTCAAAAACTGAGTGAGATGGAGATCTGGATAATGCTTTTGTAAGAAAGCAACTAAACTGGCTACAGACCTAGCAGAAAGAAAATAAACTGTATCCAATACAGCCTCAGATGTTCATAACACAGCCATAGAAAACTCTTCTCTGTTACACCTGGAAAACAGTTTGAAATGTGTTCAATCCAGACTTGCTACCTTTAACCCTGCATTTTATTATCAGTTCTGCTCCCCATCAAGGACAGTTAAGGTGGGGATCCACTACCAATAGCTGCTGCATCAGGCTGGGTCATGCCAGGCAGTATTCTGTAAATGTAATTTGGAGTCCTGATTTATGACAAAGATCTGGTTCAGATTTATTCTGAAATGCTGACCCTTCCTTGACTTAATGCATATTGCAGATCACATCTGAAAAAAATTCAAATGAGATTGGTCTGAAATTCAGAGGTCTTCTTTTCAAAAATTGGCTTTAGGTTAGTTAGTAAGGCAGGTAAGTATCCTTGTTAAAGACTTGAATAAATGATTCAAGTAATTAACAGCATATTCGAATGCACATACTAGCTTCTACAGAATGAAAGAAGAGAGGGGAAAAGAGTATATAGGAATATTAATTATTAGTCAAGCAATGTTAATTAGGTGACTACCTAATTAGATTTGGGACAACGAGGTTTCATTTGCTGTATTTGTTAATATTTGCTTCTTTCAGACCCAAGTCTGTGTCAAATAAATGATCTCAGCTAACTCGCTGTGTGTTTTTCAGGAAATCTGATAAAAAATGTTGTCATATTTTCCAGTGTAACAGAAACAGATATCCTCTGTGATACTTATGTAAATACCATAATAAAATCTTCCTCAACCCATTGGCTTGTTCTTGAAATGTTTCCCTAGAGGACAGCAGGGCAGCTGAAAGAACACAGGAGTGCCTGAATAATTAATTTTAAGTTTGATATAAAAGCATGAGGATGATTCTTTTCAATTTTGAATATATAGCAAAGTAAGATTTTGTCAATTATATTCAGAAACTACAAAGACTTTCCAATGCATGAACAGTAATAATCAAATGAAGTTCTTGATTACTCCTTAACTCTTTTAATATGCTCCTGTTCACATGAAATTAGTTTTATTAGATAACTGCATAAAGATATTCAGAAATGTCAACAAGGTAGCGTTTCAGATTGCTGAAATTAGTTTACATTATTAAGCTGATAACCTTTGTATGTCTTGTTTTCATTCTATCTTTATCTTTGTACTTCATCATTTTGTTTTCTCTTTTGCACTCAGCATCTATCTATAGTGTCTAAATCTAACTGTAGAGAAGAACAGGTGTTTCATTCAATGCTGATAGTAATATTTCTTTAATGATCTTTTAAAGACTAAGGAAAAGCAGTAAGGAATGCAACAATTAGTTCACTTAGCTCCTCATGAGGACAGCATCTCTTTCTTGTTCTTATTTTGTCACCTATTCATCTCTACCTATATTAAGGCTTTTCATGCTGTTGTCATTTCCTGGTCAGCTGGCAGCAACCATTTTTCTGGCATGCCTATTTTCTCAGTTGGGTTTTACTCCAAAATTAATGCATTTCTACTCTTTGTAGAGCTTTACTTATGCTGTGTTTTCTTGCTCCTGTCTAGGAGCCAGGAAGCATATTACTTTTTCATGACTCGGGGAAGAAATGACTATTTCAGCATACTTCTTCTAAAGTCGTTTTCCTTTTCAAACTATCAATTCTTTCTGGTGCTTGGAAAAGTAAAAACTTTTCACCATGTTTGATGAGTATTTAAGTGAAATCCTCTGAACCAACCCAGGGTGCGCATTGTTGATATAACAGGAACATCTAGGAAGGAGAGCTGAGAGTAGTCACTTGCATTTGTCTATGGTGATTCGTGCTCCCTACTTGAGCAAAGAACTGCTGGCAGAAAGAGAAAAGCTGGATATTCTGCCAGTATTTAGAGCACACGCCCTGGAGGTTTGATGGCCTGGTAGGGAGTGTTAATGATTTTGGTCTTCTACCATTCAGTGAAAATTTCTAATTAACTATACACGTGCGTCTTCCTTGTTTTGGGTAATATAGTATATGGAAACCAATGAAGGCTGTTTCTTAAGACTTTTCTTAAATTAGAAACAGTCAACATTTTAAAAAAGTAGAAAAATTAATTAATGATCCATATAATGAAAATACCATCAAGTTTTGAAAATATGTGTTTTCTCAGTTTGTAATTCAGCTGATGACAAGCTGACTAACTGATGAAAAATGTGAGAGATGAAACAGCATAACTTCAGAGTTACAAGGGGCCAAACCAGTTAGGATTTGTTATCAGTGGGTGCTCCCTTCTGTCTCACCAGAACACCCTGGTTTTGACCTTGTCTTCTGTCCACACTAAATATATGCTAATTCTCACTTTAGCCCTATTATGAAGGTGGCCAACTGAAAAGCAGATATGAGGTAGAGCAAATTTTGGTTCCTAATTGTAACTACAGGATAGCAGCAAACCACTGAGCTTTCTAGCTTTCGTCTTTCAGGAGAATCTACAATACCTGCTTACCTTACAGGTGATCACTACAAATAAACACCTCTGCTGAGCTCCAAAGCAGCTGTTTCATTTTTGTGCATAACTGTACAAAATGCTAGGTTTGCAGAGGGAAGCAGCTTGTTTGTCCAGAAGAGAATAGGACCTTTGTCAATACATGCTGGGAGCATTCTTTCAGAGACAGCTTTGCAGCTGGAGAATTGCCTGGCAGCAGTATGAAGGCATACATAAAAGACTGATGCTGGCTCAGGCAATTAAACCAGCAAATAGCACTTAATCTTAAACCAACATGCATCCAAATAAGCTGAGCTTCTGCACACAGCACGGTGTAGTTGACTTCTCTTTTGCAGAACTGCACAAGACATTTGGGTAGTAGGCTGTCACAGCCCGGAGGGCACTAATAGGCTTTTCAATTCCTGCCCAATATTCCCAGGGGCCTCTGCTCTCCTCTTGCCTATGGGTCCTGAAGCCCCATTTAAGCTCAGCCTTAATTTCCTTCCTGAGCTGTGTTGTAGGTGTTCCCTTCTTTAGTCCTATCTCCCAGATGGACCTCAAAGCTATCATGTAGCTCCTTGCCTCTTGGATGGAATAGACTCCTTGGTTCATATGTCTCTGCCTCTGTGAGAGATTTTGGACTTGCACTGCTGCTTTCTTTTCAGTCCTGTTTCTGTCCCAGTCTCCTTTTGCTCCTGATAGGACTGCCTGGGTGGACCCTGGACCTAGTTCATTTTTTGCCATGTGAGGGGCTGCTAATGTACCCTGTGACCAGCTGCTGGTCCTACCTCCAGAAAAAGAAAGACATGCGTTGGAAAATGCTTCGGTTTGTTTTTTGTGTGGTTTTTGGTTTTTTGTTGTTTTTTTTTTTTTTTTGGGGGCGGGGAGGGGTGTGTGTGTGGTGTGTTTTTTTGTTTTTGTTTTTGTTTTTCATGGACGAGGCTCTGATTCTCTGATCCAGCATTTGAAGGAGAAAGTGAACTCTTCGATCAACCTCTTTAAAGGGTCACTAGTTGTCTGTCCAGCAGGTATGAATGTGGCAAACTCATAGAGCAGATTTGAACTTCCTACCCGCTGTCCAAGGTGGAGTTGAGAATGCAACCCTATGTACTGTGTTGATTTTTTAAAAAATCTATCCCTCTGTCAGCAGGTTGTTCATACCATCCTGTTATCTGGGCAGAGGAAGCTAAGGAACAGCTCCTCTTTGACTTCAGAATCTAGAGAGCTGAAATCCGAAGCTCAGCCTTTTTGAGTTTGGCTCACCTTCCTGGCGTGCTAGAGTCAAAGGATAATCCACTCTCTATGGTTCAAGTGCTGGCAGTCTTAATGGCAGCAACTAGATAAAATAAAAGAAAAGCAACATGGCTGTGCAGCAAATGGAAATGGAGAAATGGAGAAAAAGAGAAAGGAGATTGCAATGTCATATGTTGCAGTGCATGGGGGAGGTGATGAATTGAAAGCAAGCTATGGAAAGCTAAATCATGCTACTTTTTTGGATACTGAGGGATTGCTGGCTAGTTCCCACCAAAGTACACTATGAATGTGACATGTCTCTCGCCAAAGGTCCTCATACTTCAACAGAACAGTCAAAAGCTTTTCTTCTGATTGTGACCCATCAGCTACAGGGAGCCATTACCCTGGGGAGCACTATTGCATGTAAGACTTGCCCTCCTGATTAGTTAACTTGCTGTAGAAGTATTGACCTTGAAGTGTATGGATTTTTATACAATTGTCAAAAATATGCATAGCCATTTGGTAGAGAAAAGTTGCATTTGTTCAACCACAGGTATATAATGAAATGACTTTACATACCTACATAAAAATATAAAAATCTTAGTTTCAGGCAGTTCAGTGTTTTCAGGTATAGTAGTTAATTACCAAGTTAGTCAGCTATAATTATAATATGTAAGATGAAAGGAAAATTACCGAAGCCTTTGACATTTCTGTGGCTTGATTTGTATTTCACATGTAAAGTAGACATATCCACCCAATTTAATATTGTAAAATATTTGTATTACAAGGATGTATTTAATTTCTAATGAAGGATTAAAAAATTCCTGTGTTGAAATAATGCATGAATGTAACCGAAAGATTCATTCTAACCATGGGAGATTTTAATCTCTAAATACTTGAATGTAGTTTAATACATATTATAGTATCATGAGTCTTAAGATAATTTCCTAGTACATCTTTTCTATGTTCTTTGTAGTGGAATATACATGGTTTGGCTAGTCAAAATACATGTGTTGGTGAGGTAGTCAAACAGGCATTTAGATTCAAACTGACACATTCAATGCTCTCTCTTGCTCTGTGGGTGTTAGGGATCTGTGCTTATTGTGGCAAGAAAGGCAGCAGGATGAAAGTTATAAATCAGTAGGAAACTGTCATTAGTGTCTCTAACAATTTGTCTTTATTAGCATTGGACAATATATTCAGAAAAAGGAGCTGCCGTCTAAATTCTACAAACTGCGTTCCTTGCAATGGTTCCAGTTTTCTGTAACAAAATCCTGGAAAGCTTTTGGAAAATAGAAATAGAGACAATGAAAGAAGTTCTGTCCCAGTAAGTCAGTTGGTATTTGCTATCAATTAATTTCACATTACCCATATAAGCTCATGTTTTTCTCACATAAAATTGCAAAAACTTCAAGGTAGATTTCGTACACTTTAAACCCTGCCTGCTAGATCTTTGCTACTATGCAACAAAGGGTAAAAGATGCTTGAAACCAAGGATAACAAATAAGTGACAGAATGATCTGCTTAAGAAACAAATATATTGTGGGGAATCTAAACTTTTAATTTTAACTACTTTACTTTTTTTTCTCTCATATTCTAGGGAAATAAGTATGCAAATCCTAAAAGGCAATATTTCTATTTGCTAAGGACAGAGCTGACTGAGGAACTCACCTTCCAAGTGATGAAAAAGATTCTAAGAATCTTATGCCTTATGAAATGCTTCCATGCATAACATTCCAATAGGATTACTAGGAGAAGTCAGGAATATTTTGTCCCCATTCTGGATTTAACTCGGAGGATTATAAAACTCTCCTGGAAATTTAGAAATGTGGGATTGGACCTTCCTTAGGTGAGAAGCAGTTTTAAAGTTGTGTTTCCTTTTTTATTTTCCTTGTCCAAGTGCTGTAAGCGTTAGGCTGCTAAGCAGAAGACAAACCACCATCTGCGATGTTTTTTGGAAAGATTACTGCTGCTTTATTGCAACTGTCCCTAAGAGATCTCTCACCCTGGATCACAATGCAGCTACTGAACCTAAATTTTGAAAGGAAGAGATTCAAGCAAAATACATATTTTTTTGGTGTTTCATGTTGTGTCCTTACTTTAAATTTCAGTTAGCTGTCGAAAGTGCTTTATTCTCTCTTTTGGCAGTAGAAATGTGTTTGGAGCCATCATGATGAAGTCAGATATATATATTATAAGTGTTCATCCCCCAGATCTGGGGACATGTAGGTAAGAAAGTTGTTGACATACTGCAGTGCAGGGTTGCTACACACAGAGATTTCAACGAGATGGAGAACTGGGTTGGCAGCATTATTGTGGTTCAGAAAAAGCAAATGCAAAGTCCTGCACCGGAGGAGGAATAAGCCTGTACAGGCTGAGGACTGACTGGCCAGAAAGAAGCGAAGCAGAAAAGCAGCAGCAGAAAAGGCCTTGAGGGTCCTGGTGGAAACTAAGATGAACATGTGTAGACAGTGTGCAGCAAAGAAAAACAACTGCATACTGTGCAGTGTGAGCAGGAGTGTAGGCAGCAGGTTGGTGGAAGTGATTATTCCTCTCTATTCAGCTCTTGTCAGCTTCATCTGGAGTGCTGTGCCCAGTTTTATGTTCCCCAGGGGAGGACCACTGAGATGATTAGGATGCTTGAAAGTATGCGACGTACAAGGAGACACGGAGAGAGACGGATTTATTCAGTCTTAGGACGATGTTGCTGCCTTCAGGTACTTAACAGGAGGGTATCTCAAGGACAAAAGTTGCAACATAGGAATTTTTGAATAGATATTGGAAGGTGGGGATGGGGGCAAAATCACAACCAGGTAGTGAAACACTGAAAGAGGTTATTGAGAATGGCTATAGACTTTTCATCCTTGGGGATATTAAAAATTTGACAAGGCGCTGAGCAGCCTGATCTAAGCTGAGCAATGGGTTGGACCAGACAGATGATCTCCAGATGCCCCTTCCAAACTGAATTAATCTATGTCTCTATGACTGTAATCTCTCAGTTTCTAGATTTAGGTCTGAAGAGTTCACATGGTAAAATATGTTAAAAGATGCATGATGTAAGAAGTTAGATGCCTTGGCTCTTGTTAAAAATTCCTACGTCTATTTAGAAGCATGTTTAGGCTTCTAAGCAGCTTTAAGGCATATTTCCAACCCTTTTCCCCATCAAACTGGTGTGTCATATTGTTGTTATCCCTCTTTTCTTGAAACAGTTTCAAGTAGTAAATGCAGAGTAGTCAAACTAAAGGGATCCTATCTGTGACTGTTACATGGAACAAACCATTGGGTTTTATTCACAGGTAAATACCCAGATGATAACTGGCAATTCATATCTGGATGCTTTTGAATATTCAACTTCAAGGAATTTGTTAAATTCTTGTGTACAGAAAAAGCTAATATTTCTGATTTGACTGGGCATGAGCCAGTGTTACATGTGATCTGGAAAAGGAATGGATACTGAAAAGTTACTTGACTGATGCTGTTGTGTTCATATATAAATATAGAAAAAAGAAGTGAGTAATGTTGCTTTGTATACTAAGAATCTTCAGGCTCAGCCCCTGGATTGTCAGATTGCAGGTCAGAAATGTAATAAATTTAGAAAAAGAAAGAAAAATAAAGGGATTCTTAATGTTAATCCAGGTTGCCAGAGTTAACATTTTTTGTCTTATTTCTGGACTTCGTTAGTTTTATTTGACCTCTAATAGGATTATTGAGAAGATTAAGAAATCATAGGGTATCTGAACATTAAAAATCCAGTTTCCCCAAGAGGGGTTAGATCACAATTCCTAGACCAGCAAGCACGCTTTTTGGCTGTTCCAGCAGATGGAGAATCCTGGTTGTGATATGGAGATTAAACTGGTGCAGTACAGTTTTAATTTTGGTGGCATTTCCTCATAAGTCATTCCTCGTAAAACCTGTTTCCTAAATGAAATTAAGCTCCATAGAGTGTTTTAAAGAAGGGTTAAGAGGGTTTAAAAATGACCCTTCTTTCATAAATAAATTTGCTTGCTTTCCCTAGTTGTAGTGCAGAAGATAAGAATAAGAATCTGATACCTCAACAAAATCTCAGTCTGGGGATGTTTCAAAGAGGTAGGTCTCTGAATCTAAAGGCTATGAATATGCAATTATTGTCATTACCCTGCAATATTTCCAAGCCGCTTGATAGAGAAAAGTTGTACAATTCATCTGACTAACTGTAACACTATAAAGTATAGATGTGTATATCTTAGCTAGTCACCCTTAGGTCCTCTTTACAATCAGTGCAGAGAAACAGGCACTTTTAGGTCACTGTTCTTCTTATCTTAGAGCCAACATTTAAAAACTGAGAGATGTCTGTGCTGTTACCATCAAAAGTTAGGAGACACAAATAATACTGAAGTTGACAGCTCTCATTTAAAAAAATATCTTGTTTAATCATACACCCCCAAAGCTACCCATGAGTAGAGAAACGTAAGGTCTACCCAGGAATAAGCTTTTCTTTTAATACTCAGAATGTATTAATGGGAATTAAAAGACTTTCGTGACATCTAATTTGCTTCGCAAAAGCTGTTCATTTTAGAAAATAGAGAAAGACAAAATATCTTTATCGAGTCATTCTGATATGACCCAAATACGTCCAACTGGTGCCACTGAGCAATATTTTTCTGTTCAACTTTATTGATAATTAATTTACTTAGCTTGAACAGAAGCCAGGTACTAGCTCAAAGGCAAACGCACTCAGCTGTAATAGAACATGTAGACCACTTGATGGAGCCATTAGAAGTAAGGTAGCTGGCCTACCTCTTGCTGTGTGATTGCTCCGTTAAATTCTGAGTTTATGTAGTAGCATCTAAACCATACATATAAAATATGGCAATGCCCTTAAAGAGGGGGAACAAAGCTCCCATTGCCTCTTCTACAAATTTAATTCCAGCTTCTACCAACTCCACTGGACCTTGTTATAGTGAAGTGACTGGCCATATCGAGGTGTCAAGCAAACAGACATTTTCTAAACTTCCCGCAGACCAAAAGCCACTCATACAGGTGTTCACCTGTAAATAATGATAAATAATGGTAAATAATGCTACGAGTGGACATATTGCTGGGTGAAGCATTCTCTTGTTGTATGCACCACGATTCTGCATGTACGTCGTTTCTGACATGCTTGACAAAATCTTGACAGCAATATGCATCCGATTTACACAAGAGCATTTTTTAGTTCACTGAAATGAATATGGACTGAACCAAAACATATGGAATAAGGCCTACATCTTATAAAAAGGACGTATCTTAAATGATTGCAAATGGAATTCAAAACACCTATTCACACAATATATTTTAAAACAAAACTACTTTGACTAATATTTACTGCAATATTTTTCTGGTTTGGAAAACATTCAATTGGAGGCAGACCAGATTTCATTTATTTTTGATTTACAGGTTTGGGTTTGGGGTATAATTTGGATTTAAGTAGTCATATTACACTGAGACACATAGTGAATTGCTGTGAATTACATGAGTTGATGAACAGCCTGACTTCTGTGTTACCAAAGAATCTGACCAATGCAAAACTGCTATTTCTTTTTGACTACAATGAAATATTGTAAGGACTGTCATTTTTCTTTAGAGTGCAGATGTTTATATTGAAAACCAAATGCTGACCCCTAATGTTGACTCATTCTGTAATAATTATCTCCTAGTACTGCACTAGATTTTATAATCATCGTAAAATCTTTATAATCATCATCAACTCACCACATTAATACATACAATTTAATTGTTTCATAGTTTATGTACTATCATTTGACAATTTGTGCTGAAAGCAAAGATTCAGCCACTAAGGGAAAGCAGGAAAAAAAACCCAAACAAAACCATGGGCAAAACATTGCCTAAATTACAATATTCCATACTGAGAAAATGAACTTCATTTTTTTGGAAAGGTTTTCTCATGCCTCATGATAAAGAGAAACATAATGAAAGTGTACATATGTATAAAAGAATACATTAAAGGAAACGATTTTGTGTAAATGCAGGAATCTCAGTGAAATGAATTGAAAGGACGAGTGCCATTATTGCCGTGGTTTACCTTCTTTTCCATCCCTTCATCTGTTTTTTCTTGCTGTTTTTTCCTCACAATTCATAATCCTGCCCATAAGCATAGTCTTATTGGAGCTTATTAGACAAATATAGTGTCTACTGAGTTATTTGCAAAACTTCTTGCCTTAACCTGATTTGTAAGTGCATATTTGTTTCAGAAGCAACTCTGTATTCTTAATAACAAATACTCTGTGACATTGCATACATCCAAGATTGTTTACAGCTATGATTTATATTATATTTAAAAAGCATGCAGACAAATCCCATAAAAAGAGTGTTTCATTGCTATTTGGTTTTATACCATCAGTATTTCTAATTATCCCATGGCTGCAAAATCAAAATGATGCATGATAATATTAAGCAGTTATAGCAATTAAGGAAACGTGATAGAATTGCTTAGACTGGAAGATGAACTTTATAAAAGTTCAACATCATAATGAAGTAGATTAATTTTTAACCTCACAAATTTCTCAACCCTACACTTAAGTCAAGAACATACAAGAAGTAACACAGCAATAGCCATGAAAGTTGTTTAAAAATATTCCATGCTGTCAATATGGCATTAATCTGTATGTTTCTGATTATTTTAAAAAAGCTTGTTAGAAGATTTTTATTTTAATTTCCTGAGTTTAGGATCCGTTATTGCTGTTTCTGCAGCATAAGAAAATGTTTAGTTTACTTAGTTTCTTTTTCATTTGAAAAATATCTGCTCTTTTCTATATGCTGATAGGATCAAAATTACAAGGAAGCTGTTTTAGTTTTGCTGGTTTTAGGTTCATTCAATGTGCAAAACAGTCACCCAAGAAATCCTGATGTGAGATGTTTTAACTCTAACGTGAGATCTGTTTGAAGAGAGCTGTGCTAGGAGCAAAGGACACTGATAGCACAAAAGATTTTCAGTATTCTGGGCACAGAAATAAAGCCATTTGGGCTAAATAAACAGATGTAGAAAATTGTTTACATTACAATCAAAGTTTTATTTTGTATCAGATGACTCATAAGATGTGGTGCACTTGTTTGCATAGCAACAAGCAAAATGAACTTCCAGCCTGAAAGCTTTTCAAATCTCTTTTACAGAAGTATTGGGGTCTATTTGGGAGTTCATTAGAGCTCCAGAAATGTCCCTAAAGTTGTGCTGTAAAGCCTGTTTTGGATAAAGAATAATGAAGACTTTTAACAGCAAAAATTTACCCTCCTTAGATGATTTCATAAAGATTTGTTCAGTGCTTAGATAGCAGAGGTTGAGTTAAAGATTTTTTTCTTTCTATTTTTCTTTTTTCTTTTTTTTTTGCTACCCGCAGTATGTTTCATAGGATACAAAACATTCCCTTTCCACTGCTGTTGCTGACACTAGGTCAAGAAATTATCCCTCTCACAGAC